>JAREIK010013092.1:2415000-2629588 GCA_029783825.1 Sapria himalayana | reverse complement strand
AGATGGGTTATAACAATTTATATCACACATTAAGCACTTAAATTGAAAATAGACTTTAAAACATCAAATTTTACTTAAGCATACAATAGAAACATTTATATTTAAGTTTAAAAATAAATTTTTTTTGTGAAGACTCATGTTTGTTTCTTTTAAAAAATTATTTAATTTTTATTGATTATTATTTAAAATTCTAAAACATTTTGGTCATTTTTAAGGTTTTCCACCAATGCGTTTTATTTATAATTATTTCTACTTTATTTTATTGTTTTCTTATTTTAGTATTGGCGCTTTTTTCTTCACATTATTTAATTCATTCATACATAATATTTTATTATTCCATTTTATTTCAATTATTTTCTAATGTGTGTGTATTCCCATTACAAACCACTTTCAATCAAAATTGAAATCTGACGACTCTAATCTTGTCATCTTCATTATATATTTATTACATAAACTAATTTCTTTAATTTATCTTTTTTATTGTTTATGTTGTATTTAACAAATTTTCTTTAAGAAAAATATGGGTGTAAATTTCATGCCAGGTAAGAGAGCCATTGGTGTCTATGTATTATTTGATTTGAACAACTTGATTTTTATTATGCAAGAGATATCCACAATAGAGGCATTAAATTTATAGCTGGTGGATAATTGATTATAAGAAAGTACTTGAGTAAGGTCGTATGGCATACAAGTGTGGCAAAAATACTAGAGATAGACATGGACTATGTTGAAAAGGTAGTGATGCTTCCTCATGATAATTTAAAGAAACCAAGGTCAAAAAAAAACTAGAGCTCAAATACCATTAATTTGATATAAAAAGTTTTCTTATTCCCATAGAATCCTAGTTAATTAAATATGACAATTCTCTAATTAAATCTTTTAAATAATTTTTTATTTTTCAAATATTTACCAAATAAGTAGCAAAATTATATAATTTTTACAAATACATACATACATACATACATACATATACATACACACGCACACAAACACAAACACACACACTAATTGCTAACTAAATATATACAACAAAAATTAAGAAGTGATTAATTGAAAATTTTGATAGTATTTTTACAACTACAACAGTAAATGCACATTATATAGTATATACAACTTTAGTCAAAATTTAAAATACATATTATGTCAAAATAAATTACACATACTTGACATAATTTTTACTATAAAAAATTCTCATTGTTCTAATTAAAAATACCTAACAGTAGTCTACAATCATAATCAATACAAACTTTTAGTTTTAATATTCATAGGATAAAAAATTATAAATAAAAATACTTGGATTTCTAAGTATTTCTCTAGTAGAACTATGTGCTAAATTGACATTATCCTTTTTTGTGCTTCATACATTCCAAGGAATATTGCAAGTACCTCGCATATTTTTTATGTGCTCAACATCAGAGCATGTTGTGGATGGTAATTGGATTAACCAACCAAAGCAAAATTGAATGGATTACCCCCTTGATGAACCACACCCAAGTAGAATTCAAACCAGGCGAATGTGATTCTAAATTTGCTTTTCATTTCACATCTATGGTAATCCAAAAAACAGAAATTATTTTTTGTTTTATTTTTTGTTATTATTGTAAAAAAAGGGGAATAAATAAAGAGAAGAAAAACATAGATTTTTTTTATTTCACTATGATGTGATTTATTTATTGGCTTATAAGAAGGTCAAAAAAATCACTAGAAAACCAAAAGTTTTTGTGAGAAAGACAAAAGACTTTCAAAAATAATAGTCATTTATTACAAGGTAATAATTATTCATTATAAAGTATTTATAACACTCTCATTAAAACATTAAAGAATATGTCTCATTAAAATATCAAAGAATATGTCTCATTAAAACATTACTAGGAAAAATCCAGTGAAACAAAAACATAGTGAACGAAAAGAGTATATATATTTTGAAAGTAAGACTACCTCATTAAAACACTACTAGAAAAAATGTACACTATACTATGAGTATTCGAGATTCCCACTAATATTTTAATATCTAAGTTTGGAGATCTTGAAGCCTCCGCATTCCAATTTAACATACAAATTTCTTTATGGTCATAGTAGATAATGCCTTGATGAATAAATTAGAAGAATTATAACTATACTTGATTTATTGTATCAATCTAACTATTATTTTGAAACTCATACTTGTGAAAATATTGAAAAAAAATGTTTAGTTTGGTATCCTTTGATGTATCCATCTTTGAGTTGTGCAATATAAGTGGCATTATCTTCATATAATATTGTTGTTTTATTTTAAATAGGAGGAAGACCACTAGAGTTACGAATATATTGAATCATAAATCTTAACCAGGTACATTATTTGCTTGCCTCTTGTTTTGCTAATAACGCTGAATGATTACAGAAGGTGGCAACCATGGTCTACTTAACAAATCTCTAAGCGATAACAATGTTTCCATTAGAAAATATTTATCTTCTTTATGATTGTGTCTTATGGGGATCCAAAAGGTATCCGACATCAGTATAACCTTGTAATTTTGGTTTTAATAATTTGGAATATAAGACCCCCATGTTAGTTAAGTTTGCGAAGATATCTCAACAAATGTTTTACCTTGTTACAATGCCTAAGAGTAGGCACTGAGCTATATCTTGCAATTAAGTTCACTAAAAAGGTTGTGTATGGCTTGTACAATTTGCAAGATATATTAGTGATATAATTGCAATTCAGTATGTTACTTCTAGACAAAGAAGTTTCTCACGATCTTCTTTAGGACGAAACAAATCTTTATCCACTTAACATGACCTTATAACCATAGAAAAGTTAAGGGGATGCACATTTTTCATATAAAAGCACTTCAAAACTTTTTCAGTGTTTGTTGATTGATGGACAAAAATATAATTTAAAAAATACTTGATTTGCAGGCCAAAGTAACATCTAGTCTTGCCTATATCTATTTTCTTAAATTATTTAATTAACTAATAAGCTATTTCTAGGAGCCCTTCAAGGGTCTTTATTAGAATGAATCATCTACATAAATTACTAAAATTGTCAAATTGATTTCTATTTTCTTGATAAATACACATGAGAAGATTTAATTATTACATGTCATTTTATCAATAAATAAGTACTCAAAGAATTTTACCACATTCGACTAGATTAAAATAAAATTTCTATTTTATTGAATACATATCATGTTATTTTGAAAATTTTGCTTCAGGCAACATAAAATTTTCAGAAATTTGCTTGTATATGTTACTATCTATGAATCTGTACAAATAACTTATGACAATATTCATCAAATATATTTCTAGTCAGTTTAATAACGTCATTTGTATTAAATATCTAAATGTGATTGTATCCATTACTGGTGAATATATTTCCTCATAATAAACACTAGGTTTATATGAAAAACCTAATGGAACAATGCAAACTTTATATCATACAATTTCATTATTTTTTTTCATACAAACAATCATCTATATCTAACAGGCTTAACATTTTTAGATGTTAGAACAACTAGCCCAAATATCTTTCTTTTAGCTAAAAAATTTAGTACTTCCTGAATTATTTCTTTCCATTTTTCCTATTCATGCAGATTTCAATATTTATTTATAGGCTCCTGATCCTCATTATTATTTATGATATATATAGTCACTTGGAAAGAAAAAACATTATTTATATGGGTAGTATTTCAATCTCAAATTCTTCCCTCATATATACAATTAATAGAGATCTCATAATTGATATGTATCAAAACATCATTAAGAGATAACTTTTTGAGTGGTGCCTCCACGAGGGCTTCTTATTCATCGACCTATAGCTTGATAGTTATATGCTCTTCAACATGAGTCATAGATATAGTACTTTTTCTTTTTCTAGGAATTATGTCTTTGGAGCCAAAATTTAATCATGACTTATATTCATTTTCATGTTATTTTATATTTTTCTTATTGAGATTTCAATCTTTACTGTGATATTTGTGATTGAGATAAGTGATTTTGTAACTTTTTTTGAATAAATAAAAAAAATCATGCAATTAATTCGTAAGACCTTGTAAATGAATTATTTTCTGAACTTCTAGTTCATTTTAATTTGTATGTGGATGAATGTGAGATAAATATGACTTATTCCATTTAATTTTTCATCATTCTTCTTCATTTTGCTTATTTTTACCTAATGATAAAAAAATTTTCATCAAAGTGACAATCTACAATTCGAGTAGTAAGAACTTCACACATAAGTAATTTGATATAATTTATTATAAATATAGATTGAAAGTTAGCATAAATACTAAGATGACATTGATGACCAAACTTAGATCGATGTGTGAGAAAAATTAGAACATAAACAACACAGCCAAAAACTCACAAATACAAAATATTAGGTTTATAACCTTTAGCAAGCTATAGTAGTGATAATCATGATTGGTTGTTGTATGAAGGCAAGTAAAATTTGTGACATGCATAATAGCATCTTGTTATGCTGATAAAGGAAATTTAGTTTTCAAAAGTAAAGGTCTAGCAATCAATTTTAGATATTTGACAAATGATTCAACTAATCCATTATGTGAATCAACATGATGAAAAAGAATGTATAACATCTATACCGATAAAAGCATACAATAATCTAGGAATGTTAGAGATGAAAATTCATTAGCATTATCAAGATGAATTGTTTTGATAAGGTGATTAGGGAATTGCTAGACCAATTATGGTCTAGCTATCAATTATAGATGTTTGATAAAAGATTCAACCAATCCATTCTGAAAATGAACATGAGCAAAAGAATGTTGTGCATCTATACCAATGGACATACAAAAATCAAATAATATTTGAGTTGAGAATTCACTAGCATTATCAAGATGAATAGTCTTGATAGGGTGATACAAGAATTGTAATATGAGTCAAATTATTTGAATCAATAATCTAAATAAAGGCATAATTTATATTAGAAAGAAGGTATACAAGAGCCCATCGAGTGGATGCATTAATTAAAACTATAAAATAATAAAAAGGTCTATTAAGTGGCTGAATAGGTCCACACATATCCCTTGAGTACATTCTAGAAAAGTGAGTGATATAAATATAACCATTTTAAAAGGTAGTCTATTAATTAATTTAACTTTGGAACTAGCATTACACTATAACTATCATTATAATTTGGAACGATATGATATATCATAGAAATTTTGAGATGCTCAAGCTGTTATGCGGATGACTTGATCAATTTCTCTAGAGGCGATCTAGCATCTATAAATATTATACTCAATGTATTAAAAGAATTCTCTGTAGTCTTGGAATTTTCTGGATATAAAAAGAGCACCCTTCCATTTGTCTTCCTCGGGGTTCTCTTATCTTCAAGCCACATAATATCTTTCCAACCATTCATCAATGGCATGTAAAATCCTTTCATTAGCGGAAAGACTGGAGCTCCTACACACTGTAATATAGGGCATTTAAGAATATTGGTTCTCGATATTCTTTCTCGCCAAATAACAACATATATGCCATAGATAATACTTGTAAAAGATTTTTATGGGGAGGACTTAAAATCGAAAGATATATCATTGTATTAAAAGACTATGTTGTTGATCAAACCATAGTCTTATATCATTGTATTATATAAATAGATTATGTTTATTATGAAGTTATGGTCTAATATTATCTTATAATATAAAAGGCTACAATCTTATTTAAGATTTAGTCTTATATCATTTTTTTATAGTATTAAATAATATAAGACCATAGTCTTTTATATTATTAAATATTATAAGACTATGACTTCATTAAAATTATAATCTTCTTATTTCATAAGATTATTAAAGACTATGGTTTTAATATTAGACCAAATCTTAAATAAGATTTGGTCTATTTATATGGTTTTAATATTAAAGACTTCTTATTTCATAAGATTATTAAGAGGAAAATAAATAATTTTTAGTTTCAGATTAGACTAAATCTTAAATAAGATTGTAGCCTTTTATATTATAAGATAATATAAGACCATGACTTCATAATAAACACAATCTATTTATATAATACTTATAAGGAAAAAAGTTTATTTTAAACTTTTTGGAGGATATATAGAAAAGTGAACATAGTTTAAATTAAGTTGGTCCATTATTTGTACCTTAACTTTTAGAATATCTGGGATTACCATATTTTTAAGGAAGTCCCACATTATTGGAAAGCCCTAATCTTGATTTGGGATATCTTGATAGATGAAATAGGTTCAAAGAAACAAGCAAAGGAGCTACTGATAAAACAGAGTGAAAACGAGAAAATAAATTTTAGATGCTTACAAGTATCTTATAGGAACAAGCTATAAAAAAGTAAAAACCTGGAAAAAAACCACATGGCTGAAAAATCATGTGCCCAAACATCCTGTGTATGTATGGATCGCCAAATATAGAATGCTTAGAATGAAAGACCCAGTCTCTAAGCCTAATAATTTAAAATGTGAATTCTTCACTCTTGCGGAATTAATGGATCACATTTTTTTTTAATGCAGCCACTCCAAAATGATTTCGAATGAACTCAAAAGCTGAATGAGGATTAAAGGAGATGCAGAATCATTGACATCTGTATTTAAGACAAGAAGATCAATTAGGTAAAGGATAATCTAAAGAATATTGTCTGGAAGGTCACATTTGCAACAGCAATATATTATATATGGAGAGAGAAACCAAAGAATCTTCAAAGGAAAAGGCTCAGGATGCGAAAAGTCTACTTAGGAAAATTAAAATTAAAATTTATATTGTTTTCATCAAATAATGTAATAGTTTGAATCTCTTTTAGGTTGTACAAAAATTTTGATATTAAAATTTATTACTTAAAAAAAACATTAAGAAACTAGTGTATATAAACTAAACAAAGCATTATAGGAGGTTAAACAAGCTCTGCAGGTTTCGTACACACTTAAATACTTACTAAAACATGGTTGCATTATATGCTCAAGTGAACTCACATTATACTTATTAAAGGATAACACTACTAATATTTTGATAGTTACTATAGATGTGGTTGATGTAATTTTTTTGAGTCATACTGAGAAGTTAATTAACAAATTTAAAAAAGATATGATTAGACAATATGAAACATCAGATTTAGGATTTCATCATTGACTAAGAATTGAAATAGCTTAAGAAAATTTTGGAGTATTCAATTCTCAACCTAATTACACATAGAAGATTATAAACAATTATGGAATTGATACTTGTAAATTAGTATCCACCCACTTCATAACAAATCAAAAACTAAAATTAGCCTAAGATAGAAAAATTAATGAGAATTTATAAAGAAACCTAAATGAAAGTTTTCTATATGTCTCAACAATTAGAATTGACATCATTTATGCTCTAAATATATTATTTTTATTCATGCATTCTCTCACACATATATATCTAGGAGCTTGAAAATGAGTCTTAAAAGATCTTAACGACAATATATACCTTGGTTGAACATAGTTTAAGACAATGAATATAAAATTGTTTATATATTGTAATAGTAACCAAAGACAAAAATATTAAATATTATGGATATATTAGCAACTTGATTTGCAGAAATATCAAAATACATGAGGATATATCCATGAACATTTTGATATAAAATATCGATAACTTATGATATAAAATTAAATAATATCATTTTAATGAATAATAAATATTAATTACATATATTAGTTAATAATAATTTAATTATTTTGATATTTATGTTATTTTGTTCAATTGAATATAAAACTAATATCATATTTAATAATCACATAAATATTATCATAAAATCAAAAATATCTAAATATATCTAAATATAAAATAATTATATTTAGATACATTAAAATGTTATTATAAATATTTATTGTTATATAATTATAATAAATTCGAATAGATCACAAAAATATTTCTAAAAAATAATTTCTGATTTTTTTGTATATTCATGCTTATCAATAAATCTGTGAAATCACAACTTTTAATGATAATTGTGAATTTATCAATGAATATTTCTATATCATTTGTTATTTTAATAACTAAAAATAGAATATATCCTAAATAATGTCTAGATAACTATGAATATAGAAGCTAAGTGTTTTTTTTATTTAACACACTATTTAGCAAATATTCTAAAAGCAAATAATTGATTACTTTTCAAGAAATACCAACTACATTAATTATTTTGTCTTTTATAAAAGTTTAAAATAATTATGTTCTGAAGCATAAAAGTTCAAAACCAAATTTACTCCGTAAAATCTAAAAAAAATTAATTTAATTAATTTGTAAACCGAGAAAACATATTTTTGAATTCAAATAATAATTTTATAAAATATAATTTTAAATAATAATTATTAGTCTAGGAGTGGTAAGGTGGAATTCAAACTCATATCACCCAATTGTTAAGATCAAGATAAAATACTTGACACAATGTTATTATAAATTGATGAACTACAAGTTACAACCTAAGTTATCGAGTTGGGTTTTGATTGCTCGAGTTGACTCAACCTAAGTTACAACCTTTGTTTCAATGCATCTCTCGTGATTGCTCTATGTCTGTTCATCATTAGTTAGGAAACTACAAGATTATACTTTTATTGCATATCATCATTTTTTAATCATAGTCTTAATAGAGTACATATTAAAAAGATTTAAAAAAATTTGATAAATTTTTTTATGAAATTTTTAGGGATCCAATAAAATAAATTTTTATGATTGGATATCATCTAAAATTGGCCTCTAGGTGAATCTAAGTATTTCAATTATACCATGTGAAGAAAGTTCATGATAAAGATTAGTCACAACTATTGTAGTTAAATAATTTAAGTTGGGTACTAAACATTCACTATTGGTAATAAAGAAAGAAAATACATGAGTCATATTTCAAATGTCTCAACTGTCATAAATTTTTTGTATATTACGCTCTACACTAAACCAAATATAACACATATTATTAGTGTGGTAAACTACTTTGTCCTGGGTATGAGTAGCTATCACTTGTATTAGTGAAATCTATATTATCACTTGTCATAAATTGCACAAAAATATCAAAGTCATGAAATTTATCAATTTATATCATGTTCCCATGCTTACACATCATTTAAAAAAATATCAAAATACTCAAGAATATTTGATAATTTGAAATAGACCACCTTCAAATTTTGAAAATGCAACTATACTACAATGTAAGCATGGTTTGATTATACTTTTATAATTAGTTTTGCAATCGATTCTTCACCTCTTTACAATCACACAAGATAAAAAGATCTTGCTTTATGTTCTAATGAGTGCTTACAAGATCTATGTGGAAAAGATATTGGAAAAGATATTGGAAAAGATAATTCTTAACTTTTAAGGATCAGAATTCATAAGAAACATCATTCACTTCTTTTTGAAGATGATGCCATGCCGAGCCGAATGAGTCCTAACTTTTGAAGATAGAGATGAAATATGTACATTATTTTCCACCTGACATTAGTGGATGTGAAAAGAGGTATTGAAGGAAATAAGAATAAGAAGTTGATTCTTAGAGAGAAACAATAAATTGATTTGGCATTTTGGGCAAGAAGTGAGAGCCTTCTAGTAGCCAAAAGAGATGCAATATAAGAAATTAGAGAGAGATTTAAGAAAGAATTGTCGCTCAAAAATGATTTGCCTATGGATAGATAAGGAAGAAACTTGGAAGAAGTCCTTGCCCTTTTGAAAAATATGAAGTTGGAGGCTAATAATAAAGAGATTCGATTGAAGTCGAAACTAAAGTTGATGCAAAGTTCTTATGTAGCTAAATTAGAGAAAAAGAACAAGCATGAAGAATACATGAAACAAAAGAAAAAGGAAAACTAAGTCAAAGTAAAGATATGTGATACATTGTGGGAAATACATCTTAATATGGAGTGCTTTTTTATGTCTGCTAAAAAAATCGAGGATCAGGTTATAATAATATTGGATGAGACGATGAAAAGAGTAGAGACTAGAGTTATATGAAATACTAAAGCATTTGTGCAGCTTTTTGAGTCTGTCGTAAGTGAGTGGCAAATGATGATGAAGGACAGAGATGTTGAGAAATATGGTAACATAAAATATATAAAGAAATATTGGACCAAAGATTTAAAGAAGTACATATTGTTATGAGAAGTTATAACAATTTATAGTAGTGTGGCATAGTATACATATAGCCAAAATTACATAATTTCAAGTGATTTTTAGTCATAACATACTTTTTTGCCCTAAGTTTTTACTCAAGAGAAGAAATACTTCAGTCATGACCATTCTTGTCACATTGACTTCATGTTCCATAGAGCAAGTGTCTCAGTCATTACATTCTTGCCACCATGGCTTTATGTTCCAAAGGATAATTATATCATGCATGACCTTTTGTACTACCATGACTTAATGTTCTAGAGAGATTATTTATCAATCATGCCATTTTTTCTACCATGACTATTGGTTCCAGAGAATAATTATATTAGTCTTGACATTATTGCCATTGATACTTTATTAGTAAGAGAAGAAGTTCAACAGTCATGATATTTTTTTGCTACCATGAGTTTTGAACTCCAAAGGAGATTCGAAGAAATGACAGAGTCATAACTTCAACCTAAAGTCTAATTTCCAACTTGAAAAGTCGCACAATTTTTTTTGGGACTTCAATTCATAGAAGAGGGACTTAGAAAATTTGCCAAAAAAGAAAGTGAGCGATTCAAATTTTGAGCCCAAAAGCATGCAAATCCTTGGTGGTTTTAATTCCAGCCACTAATTAAGGTCAAATTCAAGGTAAACACATGCAAGAATTTATTGGGAATTGAGTTTGAGACTTAGATCTCATGCTAGCTAACATTGGGAACCCTCAAATCAATGAGATATACTATAAAGTATCTTTCATGCATTCTTCATCAATATTAGGTTAGATAGGTATCTAAAGATAGTTTCTTATATTTATATATGATGATTGAGTTTGTATAATGTTTAATTGTGGAAATTTTATGATTTGACTGTTGATGAATTTGAATATTACTAAGAATAGAGATTTAAGATTCCACTCTAACATATATTTATGTGTGTTGGACATAGCAGTTGGTGAGAGTTAAGTCATGAGAAATACATATTTGATTTGACCGGAAAGAATTGACAATCCTTCTACTCTTATCCATGATATAAACCTATGCATTGAAACCCTAAATTTATTTAAGTTTAATTGATGCAAGTATGATGATCGCAAAGCTGAAAGTACAAATGAATTTATAATCATTCTATTGTGCATGTACTATAAAATAACCTTAAGATGACGTGTATATTATTTAGAACATCTAGCTCAGAGGTATTATCATAATATGTTAAGTCATGTGTTAACAATGTTGAATAGTGATAGGTAAGTCACAAGACACATTCGAGGGGAGGTATTTCATAAGGTAATGAAATCCATGTGAATGACTTTCTTTTATATGATTTCAATATGTGAAATAAATTGGAAGACATATATTAATAGAAGTGAGTATGATACTCATGAAACCAAAAACACAAACCAATTATTACAATATTACTTCACATCTTTTATAACTTGGGAGGTCGGATAATAGGAATGCATATTCGAAGTAGTTACCAATAATATTTGATGTGCTGCATAAATGAATAGATGTGTGGATGATTCATGAATGAATAAGTATAGCTACGAAAAGATCATTTTATTAGTAATAATCCAAAGTTGACAACTATCTTATATATCAACAAAGTACCAAGTCAATTCAACATCAATCTACCCTTTTATCTAACAATCAAATATAATATTGCCCTAATATTATAGAAATTTCATCATATACAATAAAGTAAATCAACCATTATGAGAATGTCACAATAACTAGGAATTCAAAAATAAGGTTTCTATATGAATATAAAAAATAATTTGAGCACCCTATATATCCACACCATAATTTCTTTATATATATATATGTGTGTGTGTGTGTGTGTGTGAATGAGTGAGTGAGTGAGTGTGTGTGTGTGTGTGTTTGTGCGTATTTGAGCACAACTCAACATGTTAAAAAATATGCATTTATTTTGGAGTTCAACTCCATTTTATAATTAAGGAAAAATTATGTTTTAAGGCTTAGGTTTTACCACCCATATCACACGCACGCGCGCGCGCGCACACACACACACACAAATATATATATATATATATATATATATATATATATATATATATATATATATATATATATATATATATATATATATATATTACCACTTTTAATCACTTGTATTATGTTTTGAAGCTTAAGTTTTTCCACCCATATTACCACTTTTAATCAACCACTATCAATTTATTCACCCCCCCCAGTGCCGTCCATGTTGTTACCAAATATTAAAATAAAAATAAGAAAATATTATGATTCCAGAATCCTAAATTAATACAAAATCTAAAAATAAAATCTACAAATTCATTATCATTCACATTCACATATATCAAACATTGACAAAGTGTATATATAATAAGAGAAAGATATAGCAAAATGAGCACTTAGGTCTATAGGTGGCAAACAAGCAAGGCATCCCTGTCATGTCCCTCAGCATGAGCTATGCCAGGCCATAGGTATCGACCCATGTGTCGTAATAGCATGCAAAACAACATGACCCAAGTAGCGGGCCCATGTGGGGTTAATTTATATTTCCAAGAAAATAAGCTTGGCTCACCTCCCAAGTCAAGCAAAAATCATAACCTAGATCAGCATGTGAATCTCATACATTATTTTTAGAAAAAAGATCATGATCATATCAGGTCAAGAGGGACTAATTGGTTGTGCCCATCTCATAAACCACACAAATGTCGAGCTTGTGCCGAGTGCTCAAATCATGTTGGGCTTACATGCATCCTAACTCAGCCTACCAATTGGGCAACTCAGGGCATGCCTAACCTGATATAGTTCAAACTGAATTTGCCAAATAGGTCATCAGGTCATACTGAGCTACCAACTTTAGTAGACATCCAAACTAGATCGTGCTAGCTCCACACATCTAATTTTCCATTAATATTTCAGCCATTCAAAAAGAATTGTCACCTCCATTTACTACTTGTAAAATAATTGTGTTTGGTCTACCAACATTATTGATAATCAATAATCCTAGGCAACATGACAAAGACCATGATGAAAAGACCATGATAACTAGGTGTCATTTTCATAATTATGTAATTTTCATTATGCAAATCTTTATTTGTGGCACAGATATTTATTTTGTCATGACACATAAGTATGATAACTAGTAGATAATCAATAATTATGTAAAAAATTACATAATGGTCTTTTCATTATGTAATTTTAAGTCAAAGAGCATGCAAAATCCTAGGCAACATGAATTCCAACCCTAGTATCAAATTAAAGATGAAACACAAGCAAGAATTAATTTGGAATATGTTTTGAGACTTAGATCATCATGCTAGCTGTTAGGTAATTTCACTTCCAATGTTTTTACAGATTAAGAAGAATAAGAAAAATAACAAATGATATATCCACAATCATAGTATATCAAATAACAATCCAAGAACATGATAGAAAATCAAAACCATAGTAGAAACATAGAAAATAACGTGGTTCACTACTCGTTCAACACAATTAGCTACATCCACCAGAAAAATATTTATGCATTGACAGATTATAACCAAAATAAATATTCTCACAGTTTGTGAGAAGTAGTCATGAAGAAAACTATGCAGAGATGAGAGACAAAAATGAACAGTCCCATAAAAAAATGATAGAAGCAAAAAATAGAAATAAAAATTAATTTATATTAAACAGTTTCTCAATAACAATAACAGAGCGGGTCAGATCACTTGGATGGACCAGGTTGTACTCCAAAATTTTCTTCGGTCCACTGACTGTGCAGTGGGACCCACATTATTATGATATTGTTGCATTCCTAACCTTTTAATATTTTATTTCCTATACTAAAAAAATATTGAAATAGAAATTATTTTGGTTATACAAAATAGTTTATCAAAACAAACTATATACAACACTAGCTATCATTGGAAACCCTTGAATAAATAATTTGTACCATGAAATATCTAGCTTGAATTTTTTCCCAATATTAAGCTAAATAAGGATCTAAGGTTAATTTAATATAATTGGGTATGATAGTTGAGTTTATATAATATTTAATTATGATAATATTATGTTTGGAATGTTAAATGATATAAATGTTATTTAAATGATATTTTTAGGGTTCCACTTTAAAGTATATTTATGTGTATTAGTCTTGGCAGATGATGACAAGTAAGTTATGGAACTCACTCATGAGATTCAACCCAAAGAAAATGACAACTCATTTATTTTTATCATGTGAGATAAACACATATATGGAAACCATGAGTTTATATAAGTTTAATTGATATAAATATAACACTCACAAAGTCAAAAGCACAAATAAACTTATAACTATTTTATTGTGCATCTTTTAGAAAAACTAACCTTAAGATAATGGTGTGTTATGTAGAATATCTAACCTAGAGGTTTCAATATAGGTTGTGAGTCATGCATTGGTCATAGTGGATGGTGATAGGTAAGTCATGAGATACATATAAATATAGATATTTCATAAGGTGGTGACAACCCTTAAAATCACTTTTTATTATATGATATCTAAATGTGAAATTAATAAGAAGAATATAATAATTGACATGAGTATAATGCTCACAGAGATAAAAGTACCAAAGTAATTACTACCAAATAACATCATATTTTTTATGATTTTAGAGGTTGAAGAATAAAAATATATATTCAAAGTTTTCATCAAAAATAGTTTAAGTACTACCTAAAGGGAGTAGATCCATTGATGACTCATGAAAAAAATTAAGTGTAATTTCAATGTTAAAATACTAAATGTATGATAATGAATAGATCATTCTTAGTAGTGACAACTCAAGATTAATAACTACCTTATATGCCAAAATGGCATTAAGTCAATTCAACATCAATATGCCCTTTATTTGACAATCAAATATAATGTTACTCTAACAATATAGAAATATACAATCAAATATAATGTTACTCTAACAATATAGAAATCTCATCAAACATAAGAAAGTAAATCAATCATAGAGTCTAAGTATCTTTTGTAAACCCAAGATTATTTAATTCAAATCAAGTAACTACTAATTAATTATTGATTGGTCAAACTACTGTTAATTTTTATGAAATTGATATCTTGACTTATATCCATCTTTATTACTTATACAACTCATATACTCGTAGATTTTGTTAGATAAAATAAATTGCTTAACAAGTTATTGGGACCATGTCACAAATAATATTTTTTGCGGGAGATTATTTTAATTTGATTAATTAACATGAGTTGATGTAAGTATCATTACAAAAGGATAATTCTATTTCTAGTTGGGTTGATAACAATTTTTTCTTAATATTTTTTTTCTATTTTATTTTCTTTATTTTGGTTGTTTTGTAGTCATCATATTTGTATGAGCCATAAATTTTGGACTGATTTACCACATTTGCCCCTATAAATTAAGAGAACAAAAAATATATTTTAAAATAGAGAGTTGAGAGAGAGAACATGGAAGATAATGTCAACATAAAATAACAAAGGTCGTTTAGAATAAGTTATCCAACAATTCATTCTTCATTGTACCTTGTGAGATTATTGATAGACATTGATGAATTGCTACTTTACTATTAAGATGCAAAAAATATAAGCAAACTACTTTGAGTTTAAGCCTAGCCTAATAGGCATGATGCAATAATATCAATATGGTGGATAATTGTCAGAGAATTTGAATAGTTATATCATAATATTATTGGAGTTGCAAGATATCATAAAGATGAATAGGATTAGCTCATATGTGATAAAATTAAGTTTTTTTTTCATTTTTTTGAGAGACAATGTCAAGAGCTAGTTTCAATGCTTATCTAGAATATTAATTCAAACATGTGGCTTAAGATATTATATGATATTATATGATTGAGAGTAGGGATGAACTTGTGGGAGCTTTCCTCACCATGTTCTTCCCACCTCAAGTGACCTATCAACAAGGAGAGAGATATGTCAATTATGACAAGAGGGGCTTAAGATATTATATGATATTTAAGACTAATTCAAACATATACTAAGGATGTTCCTACGATATTAATTTAAATCATGATTTCAAGCTTAAACATTCTATAATTGATTGAACATATAATGAGGTACATAGCTAATACAACCTCTGGTGGTTCTATTATAAACAAATCACTCAATGAGGCTTATTTCCTATTTAACTAACTAGCAAAAAATAAATATCAAATACCTAATGAAAGAGTATTAAAAAGATAACAAACTAGAGTATTCGAGCTGGATAGACTAGTAGGAATGGAGGCAAAACTTGAAGTATTTTTTAACAAAATTTGAGTCCAAAATGACAAGACTTAATATGGGAGAAATTATGATTTTGCAATTGTAAAAAGTGGCAAATTGTGACCCATATATCAAGTGAAAGAAGTCAAAATTCTACAAAACAAAGGTATGTTTTCTAATTCAATAACAATGCCCTCACATACTACCATCCAAATATGAAAAATCACATAAGTCTATCATGTGAAAGTCATGAGAATATAGAGTAGAATATATGATGATTTAAAAAATATTAGGAGTAACTTGATAAGATATCAAATGCAATGATCTTCGAGTTCCAATTATAACTACCTGAACAGAGTTGAAAAGCCATCATGAGAAGATAATGTTATTATGCTATTCAAAGAGACAAATAAGATGAATGAGCTACAGGTGAAATGAATGGAACAAATGAAAATAAGGGTAGAACACATGAACATGATGATGAATATTATTGAGAATAAACTTAGGGTAACTAGCAATATCAATGAAAAATAAGTACATAAATAAATTATCAAGTAATACTGAGATAAATCCAAAGCGGTGCATGTCCAAAATACTCAAAATCAAAAAAGAATTAGAAGGGTAAAAATAAAAGATAACTTAAAAGGGGATACATAAGTAGAGGAGGAAGTTGTGACTGACAAAGTGTCGAATTTTCCCAAATTAATGTTGCCTAGCTCTGTGATATTTGATGCCTTGACCTTTCCATAAATCACAATATTTCCAGACCACATTGCCCAATTCATTCCACTAATTATCACACATAAAAACATGAATTTGGAGAAGAAAATGCAGATTAACTAAAATAATATACAGAAGGATGATATACTAGAGAATGACTATGTAAATGATAAACAAATTTTACAAACTAATCTTCCTTCTTCACAATAGTTGACAGGACCCAAACTGGATACCCTTCCCAGATTTCTCGAATGGTCCCGCCTGGTAAAATGAACATATGTAATACAATAATATCTCAATTAGATAGAAAATCCACAACCACCCAATACCATTACCAACCTAAATTAATATAGGTCATAACCACATGCATACATAATAAGGACTCATATGAGTTCAATACCAATACCAGAGTGTTCTAAGAGTGTTAGCAAAATTTAGGGGTACAATGAAAATAATAAATCCAATAAACAAGACAGATGAATGTAGTAGAGTACAGTAGCTGTAGCAGACAAAGTGGTGTAGAATCTGGCACAAGGTAGGCCCTACGATCTGCTTGGACCTAGGGATGTGAGGTCTTGAGAGACATCTAACAAACCCGACTTAATCAAGACCTCATGCCCACTCTTTTGTAAAGTTTCTCGTTTAAAATATTTCACTAAACTCAACTTTATCAAGCCCAAACAAATGAATTTCATGCTCAAAATTTAACCGACATGACTACTAAGAAAACTGTAGTATATATTATTCACAACACACATATGAATTGTCCACAACACATAAATCAAGCATAAAGCATGTATAACCATCATGTCGTAAAAATGACCATGAAAGTACCATAATCATAAGTATTACAGGGTCAAACCTTATTTAGAAATCAACCATGTATCATGCCACATACCTATAATAAATCATTGGTAAGCCCGACCTCACGACACCATGGAAACTAATAAAATTATGGTTACACTCGGCCATCACATGGCAATTAACAAACCTCCAGGTAGACCTAGCCATCACGTGGCATCTAACAAACCTCTAGGTAGATCTGGCCATCACGTGGAAACTATCAAACCTCCGGGCAAGCTCGGCCATCACGTGGCCCCTAATAAACCTCCGGGTAAACCTAGCAATCACGTGGCACCAAATAAACATCAGGGTAAACCTGACCATCACATAAGAACTAATCACATATAATCTTTCACCCACTCACATGTGCTTTTCTAGCATTACCGTATCATAATCATTTCCCAAATCTCAAAGAAATCTAATTTTTAAAATAATAATTTTTCAAGGTGGTTTAAAAACCTCAAACCACGTACCCTAAACATCCAAATACCATAGACTCGCCCATGTACATGGTAAAACTTTCAAATAGTTAAGATGTTGACAAAATTCACATGAAATGATAACTTGTTTTATATGAAACCAAAAATCATGTTTGAATGCAACCAACCATCTGATCAAAATAGTACATATGTAAAGTATTAAATCATAATATATATATCGATATAATATTCTAAATCATATAAATCACTCACCGATTACAAATGATCAGTCCTACTCTCATGCAGGTTCATCTCCCAGCTCGGCATGAGCGCCTTGGTCAAATAGTTGCTGAGGTGGCCAGAAAACTCGATCCGACCATCAACCAACTTTGTTTTTGTCGTATCTTTCAAACGGTGAGGAATCCATTGGTCTGGCCCGTCACTGGTGGAAGGCCGATGATGCATTGTCTGGTCTGATCTTCCACATTGAGCAAATGGCCAAATGGCTCACTTGTGTTCCTGGTTTGGAGAGCTTCTTGCTTAGGGTTTTTGGAGCTCAAAAGGTGTTTTGGGGCTAACGTTTTATTTGGCATCCCAAAGATGTATTTATATAGGGTCTAGGGTCATTTTCAGGTAAAAATTCCAAGCCGACCTAAACACTACTAAAGTGCTACTGTTTGAACTTCTTGGGTCCATAACTTTTTAAGCATAAGTCAAATTTTGACGTTATACTAGTCTATGAACTCGTATCGAAGAGACCTACGGGGTGGTGTCTTGGTCAACCAAAAATTACTTACACTTGAAAGGTCAAGTGTAAGTAATCATTTTAATATTAAAGTATAATTGTAATATGTTCAGTTTTTTAAAAGTTTTATAATTAACATCGTTAAAATAAAATTTCCAAGGTTTTGATACAATTAGTTACATAATTATGAATTTCATCATCAAAATGGAATATTCAGAGTTTGTTGTTTATGAAAATCTTGTGAATTGACTCTTGTCAGCATTTCAAAATTTTTTATTGTATTCTTTTTAGTAATTTTGTTTTATCATTTTTAATTCTAAATAATTATCTTTCTTAAACATTATCTTAATTTTTATTTTTTTATGATAATTTTCTCAATGAATTTGATTTCACCGTTGCAGTTGATGGCTAATGAGGTGCATGTCAAAGCAATTAAGCATACTGATTATATTTGTATGCCATATATGGTTTTACATAGAGTATAAACTATTTATTACCAAGAGTTAATGCACTTTGTTATTAAATTATTTAATTAAAATAATTCAGAACAAATCTCAATGGAGAAATTACTTCACATTATGGTAATGAAATAATTAGACACACTTAGAAGACCAATCTCTCACATGTGTCAAATGGGCTAAGTTGGGCTGCTTGGCCTGATTTTTTCGGCAAAATTGGGCTGGCCTACTTTGTCATCAATGGCATGCTAGAGTGCCGTACCCTGTCTTGCATGGCTTGGTGCATGTCAAGCCTGGCATGACCCTCTTGCCCAGAAATCTGCTTGGGTTTGGGCTGGTTTGTGTTGGGCTGAAACCTAAATTTTAAAAATTTAATAGTCATTGATGTGCTGCTGCACTGCCATTATTGTGAAGATGTGGTCACCCATGCTATGCTCATGTGCTAGGCATTCGTGCCTTGCTTGGCATGGCTCATGGGCCCTACTTTCTTGGCTTAGCCTAAACTTTTTGACACCTAATCTCACACTATGCACTTTCATAGAAATTAGTCTAATTTGATCTCAAAATATTTCATATTTAAAAATATATTAAGTTGCCTCAAATCTTTTTAATTTGTACTCTTAAGAAAAAGATTAATAAATGAATGATATACAATAAAACTATAATCTTGTTATATACTACTAAAGAAAAAGGAGTTTTGGATGTAAATAGTATTTTTAGGAAAAAAAAATACAAAAATTAATTTAGGTTTCAAAAAAATGACAAAAATGTGTTTAGTCATTGGTTGTTTTAGATGATGGACTTTAGCAAATTTTTAAATTTAGTGGCCATTGTCCACAACAATGGCTTTTGAAATTTAAAAATTTTCAAAGGACAGTATTGTGAATGATATCATTGGTCGTCATTTTCTCAAAATCTGAATTAATTTCTGTATTTTTTATTAAAAAAAAACTATTTACATCCAAAACTCAAAAAATGACAAACATATAGTAATCTCAATTTTTATTTTATAAAAACCAAGTATTTTTAAATTTTATGTTATTTAACTTCTAATTATTAATTTTAAAACACATACAATAATGCTATAAAATTAATCTTCAAAAAGCCTTATTTTTTGTTAAATCAATAGTCAATTAGATATGAAGCAATATTTTTTATATTTTATTTCTACATGATTAAAATTATAGGGGGAATTATGTTTTGAGGTCCTATCCCAGAAATTTTTAAAAATTAAAAACTAAATTTTTAATATTTGAAAATAAGTTACGAAACTATAAATATATTAAAAATAAGGGTACTCGAATTTATATGTCCTAAACTACCCTTGCCCCTCTCCGCACTCGTCCTCGCCCTTGCCCCTCGTCCTCACCCTCCCCCATCTCCCCTCTGCCCTCACACCTCGCCGCTCACCCCTCTCCACTAGCTCCATCTTGTATCTAGACGGAGCTCCAATTAACTCCGTCAATCCAGTGAGCTCGACGTTGAGCTCCTTTGTGGAGCTCTTTGAGCTCTAGTGAGTTCCACGTCGAGCTCCAACATGGAGCTCCTTGATCAAGCTCACTGGAGCTCGATGAACTCCCTAGTGGAGTTCCATTTAGCTTCACGATGAAGCTCAAGGAACTCTAGTGAGCTCCACATCGAGCTTGCTGGAACTCGACGGAGCTCCATGAGCTCCACGTCGAGCTCGCTGGATCTCCTTGCTCGAACTAAAGTTATAGTAACTCACAAGGTGCTCTCATTATAAATTTTGATATAAATAACTGGTGATGCTATTTTATTTTTATATTATATTTAGTATATCATTACTAGTACAATATGTTTTCACAAAAGTTTTAATTTGGAATATACTTCCCTTGTTTTACGGCTAGATGTATATTTAATCTATAGCTAGCTATCTTTTCTCAACTCCCTTGCCCAAGTTTTATTTACATTTGCTTAATTGTTCTACACTTTTCTTTCAATTTATCTATAAATTTAGACTCTTGTATGTGGTAGCAGACTTAAAGAATCTCTATATTCATCATCTTGGATCAAACATTTTTTTTACGTAATCATAATAATCATATTTATGTTTTGGTTCATTAAATTTTTTATAATTAAAAAAAAATACTAATTTCTAATATATATATATATATATATGATTATATTTATATTCAAAATGAGCATACACATCACTAAAAAAAATATCTATTTAGCAAGGAAAATTTAGCTAGAGATAAAATTCCTAACTAATCAGAGGGATTAGCTAGAGAATAACAAATGATTTTTGATTTTGTATTAAATTAAAATTTTGTGATGGATTAGCGATTAAAATGTACGAATGAAAATTTTTCATCGCTAAAATTATCGTAGATATTCGTGCAAATAAAGTGGGAAATTTAGTAACGGATTTAGCAATGAAAATAATGCATTTAGCTAGGAAATTTTTCCTAACCACCTGGGATTTTTCTTGTAGTGCATGTACACACTTGTGTGTTGTTCTATGTGTGTGTGTGTGTGTTTATATTTATATTCAATATATATATATGTATATATATATATATAAACAAACAAACATACACATATAATAATATATCTGTTATTTATGTATACTTGTGTATTTTTATTTATATAGTATTTATATATAATTATTTTGATTTTTTCTTTTGATTATAATAAAATTGTGACCAAATATTTTATTTTTGAATTAAAAAATATTTTTTCTTAGTTTGTAACAATAGTTTTCAAATTTATTAAATTAATTTTTTTTTCAACTTTTGCAGAATAAATTTGGATTTGATGAATTTTAGTCAACCAAACTTTATTATTTTAAAAGTTGTTATAATTTTTTTTTTAATTTTGACAAATTTGATCCATCAAAATCCAAATCTCCTAATATTTTAAATCTTGATAAGACCAAAAATGAGTAATGTAGTTAGTATTTCTTGAAAATTAATCAATTATTTGTTTTTGGAATATGTGCAATTAAAAAAACATTTAGCTTCTATATTCATAGTTATCTGAATATTGTTTGCTTTTTAAAGGAAGATTATTGCTAAAAAGCCTCTGCTTTTATAGCCACATGGGATATTTTCTACAGTTCATATCAGTGATTGAAAATTATCTGATTATATCCTTTATATTTTGGATATATAAAAAAATCAGAAAATTTATTTTTTCAGAAAAATATCTAAATTTTTATGTGATATATTCGAATTTATTAATAATCATATATGTCTAAATATTTATACTAAAATTTATTGTATATAAATATAATTATTATATATCTAGATATATTTATAAAATTTTGATTTTATGATAATTTATATGTGAATTAAATAAATTTAAATATTAGTTATATATTATAATACAAGTAAATTTATTTATATTTTTATATTCAATAAATTTGAATTTGAATAAATTTACTTAATATAACATATAATTATATTTGAATTAATAATATTTTACAATACTAATAATTAAATAGTATTCATATATTGAAATATAATTAAATTTGTTCTTATAATAAATTTAAATAGTATAACTATATATTTAAATATATATTTTATTATATCCTTACAAACAATAAATAAATGAAATTAACTTTTAATACTATTTATATATCAAAATAACATAAATATTAAAATTTAAATATAATTAAATAATAGATGTAATAATATTTATTATTCATTAATATGATTTTATTTAATTTTATATCACAAGTTATTTGATATATATTTTAATTTTTTGATTATTACTTCAAAATATTAATTATATTTAAACTTTATTTTTATTATAATATTATCTATTGATATTTTATATCAAAATATTCATGGATATATCCTCATATTTAGATATATCTATAAATCAAGTTAATGATATATCCAAAATATTTAATATTTTTGTCTTTAGTCACTATTATAATATCTAAACAAATTTATATTCATTGTCTTAAATTGTGTTCGACCAAGGTACATAGTATAGTTAAGATTTCTTAAGACTCATTTTGTAGCTCCTAGATGTATATGTGTGGGAGAATGCATGAATCAAAATAATATATTTAGAGCATAAATGATGTCATTTCTAATTGTTGAGACATATAGAAAACTTTCATTTAGGTTTCTTTATAAATTCTCATTAATTTTTCTATCTTTAGTTAATTTTAGTTTTTGATTTGTTATGAAGTGGGTGGATACTAATTTACAAGTATCAATTCCATAATTGTTTATAATGTTCTATATGTAATTAGGTTGAGAATTGAATACTCCAAAATTTTCTTAAGTTATTTCAATTCCTAGTCAATGATGATGTCCTAAATCAGATGTTTCATATTTTCTAATCATATCTTTTTTAAATTTATTAATTAACTTCTCATTATTACTCAAAAAAATTACATCAACCACATCTATAGTAACTATCAAAATATTAGTAGTGTTATCCTTTAATAAGTATAATGTGAGTTCACTTGAGATTCTTATGCAACCATGTTTCAGTAAGTAGGTATTTATGTGTGTACCAAACCCGCAGAGCTTGGTTAAGCTCATATAATGCTTTGTTTAGTTTATATACACCAGTTTCATGATGATATTTTTATAAGTAATAAATGTTTTTATCAAAAATTTCTGTACAAGGTAAAAGAGATCCAAACTATTACATTATTTGTTGAAAATAATATAAATTTCAATTTTAATTTTCCTAATTAGACTTCCAGCATCTTGAGCCTTTTCCTTTGAAGAGTCTTCGGTTTCGCTCTCCATATATAATATACAACTATTGCAAACGTGACCTTCCAGACAATATTCTTTGGATTATACTTTACATAATTGATCTTTTTGTCATTAAAGACAGATGTTAGTGATTCTGCATCTCCTTTAATCCATATTCAGCCTTTGAGTTTATTCCAAATCATTTTGGAGTAGCTGCTTTAAAAAAAGTGATCCATGGATTCTGCAAGAGTGCAGAATTCACATTTTAAAATATTAGGCACAGAGATTGGGTCTTTCGTTCTGAGCTTTCTATATTTAGTGAGCCATAAATACACGGAATGTTTTGGCACATGATTTTTCATCCATGTGGTTTTTGTCCATGTTTTTTCTTTTTTATAGCTTGTTCCCATAATAAACTTGTAAGCATTTGAAATTATTTTCCCATTTTCACTCTATTTTTCCAGCAACTCCTTTGCTTGTTTATTTGAACCTGTTTTCTCTATCAAGATATCACTACTCAAGATTAGGGCTTTCCAATAAGGAGAATCATCCTTAAAAATATGATAATCCTAGATATTTTGAGAGTTAATGTAGAAATGATAGATCCACTTAATTCAAAGTGTGTTATCTTTTCTATTTATCCTCCAAAGAGTTTTAAGTAAAATTGCTTTGTTCCAGATAAGTATATTAAGGATACCAAGACCTTCAGAGGAGGTAGGTATGAATACTTTAGCACATGAAACATTAGGTCAATATCTTTCGATTTTATGTCCACCCCATAAAAATCGTATACAAGTATTATCAATGGTATTTATGATGTAATTTGGTAGAAAGAATACCAAGAACCAATATTCTTAAATGTCCTATATTATAGTATGGAGGAGCTCCATTCTTCTTGCTAATGAAAGATTTTTTCTACCATTGATGAATGACAGAGATAATTTTATTTAATAGAATGAAGAATTCGGAAGATATTAGGTGGCTTGAAGATAAAAGAGCCCCAAGGAAGACAAATGAAAGGATGCCCTCTTTATTTCCAAAAAATTCTGAAACTACAGAGAATTCTTTTAATATATTGAGAATAATATTTATAGATGTTAGATCTTTTTTAGAAAAGATGATCAAGTCATCCATGTACATGAGATGAGAAATCTTCAGAGGTGAGCAACACAGGTGGAATTAGTAGAGTTCGGAAGATGTCGCCATAGTCAGTTTCCTAAAGAGATATTCCATGCCTAGGGAAAAAAGGTAAGGGAAAATAGGGTTCCCTTGCCTAAGTTCTTTATTGCCTTTGAAAAACTTATGAACCTGCCCATTTATGGTAATGGAGAAAGTCTTAGTGTTGATGCTTTCATATATGATTTTTGTGAAGTATTTGGGAAAGTTTAGTTCATTAAGTACTTCTTTCAGTTATTTTCATTCTATTGAATCAAATACTTTTGGTGTATTTATTTTTAGGAAGCATCTTGGAGAGATCCTTTTTCTTGCATATCTTCTAATCAATTCCTGTGTTAGGAGGAAATTGTCTAAGATCAATCTCTACTATACATATGTTTTTTGAGATGAATTTATTATGCCACTCATCACTAATTTCAGCCGGGAGGATATTAGCTCAACTATGATCTTATAAATCACATCGCAACTTGATATAGTTTTATAGTCTTTAATCTTTGATACGTATAAATATTTTGGTATCAATGATATATAGGCGTGATTTACTTGTCTCAGCATTCTTCCAGATTGGAAGAAGTTATTTATAGCCCTGACAACATAACTTCCAATACCATTCCATGAGAATTTATAAAATTTCACTGTATTCCCATATGGTTCAGGTGACTTAGAGTTGCCCATAGTGAAGAGTGTCTCCTGTATTTCTTCTGGAGAGAAAGATAAGGAGAGTAATTTATGATATTCATCCTGAAGTATTCTACCTTTTATCAAGATTTGTTCATTTATTTTCCCAATATTATCTGAAGTTGCCTAGTAATCACTTATAGTATGAGATGAAGGTCTTCGTGATGCCTTATTTTGACATTGTGTAACTCCCATCCTCCTTCACTATAGTCATAAGTTTTATTTTCTGCAATTTGAAGCTCATAAGAGCATGAAAAATTTTTGCGCACCTATCACTTTGTTTGATGTAGTTAATTTTGGCCTTTTGTCTAAGAAATGATAGTTTCACCTCTTCTAGTTTCCTTAATTTCATTTTAAAAGTAACTTATTCTTTCAGGGCTTGATTTGGGCTCTTTAGAATATCTGTCTGGAGCTCATGAAAGGCTTTTCTGGAGAGAGTCACCCTTGTTCTGATGTGCACAAACTATTTTTCATTCAATATCCTCAGAGGCTCCTTCAGTGTTTTTAGCTTTTTAACTAGTTAAAACATGAAGTGCTCGTGGATATTTTCTAACCAAGTTTTAAGTTACGTGGGACTTAACTTTTTGTGAGAGAGCCCCATGTTATAAAATTTAAATGAGATATTTCTCTTTTTTTCTCCAGCTTCAATAGTCATTAACATTAAATAATGGTCAGAGAAGATTTCTGGAATCAAAAATCTTGCGTGACTGTCTAATCATAAGTTTTCCCGTTCATTATTTATCATAACTCTGACTAATTTGCTGAAAATTCTACCATTTTTCTAGGTAAAGTCAAAGTGAAACTATGAATCTTGATGCAAAAGAGTATTTACTCATTACTTTTATTATTTCTAGACAAAATTATATCTTGGCATAATTTCTTCTTTATCTTATGGGTTATACCTAATAACTATTAGATCTATTGAATCTTATGCTATCATGAACTATAAGTTCAATGACTCCAATATATTTTTACTATGGCATGAATCACTTGGGCATCTCGAAATTTCTATGAACCATCATATCGTTCCAAATTCTATTTGACATCCATTAAAAAGCGGGCAAATTTAGTAAATGATAGTTATACATGTGATGCTTGTTCCAAATGAAAATTAATTATTAGACTACCTTTTATAAATGTTATATTTGAATCACCCACTTTTCTAGAATGTACACAAGGGGATATATGTTGACCTATTCCTCCTAATATACCTTTTTATTATTTTATGGTTCTAATTGATGCATCCACTTGATGAGCTCATGTATACCTTATATCTAATAGAAATGTTACATTTGTAAGATTATTGGCTCAAATAATTCAACTCATAGTAGAATTCACGTATCACCTTATCAAGACTATTCGTCTTGATAATGCTAGTAAATTCTCATCTCTAATATTATTTGATTTGTGTATGTCCATTTGTATAGATGCACAACATTCCATTGCTCGTGTTTATTCTCAAAATGGATTGGTTGAATCTTTTATCAAACATCTATAATTGATTGCTATACCATAATTTGGTCTAGTAAATTTCCTGATTACCCTATCATGACAATTCATCTTGATAATGCTAATGAATTTTCATCTCAAACATTCCTACATTATTTTATGCCTATTTGTATAGGTGTTCTACATCTTGTTGCTCGTGTTCATTCTCATAATGGAATGGTTCAATCATCTGTCAAATGTCTAAAATGAATGTTCGATCTTTACTTTTGAAAACTTAATTTTTTTTATCATCATAAAAAGATGCTATTATCCATCCCATAAATTTAACTCTCCTTTGTACTACAACAACTCATGATTATCACCATTATAACTTGCTAAAGGTTAACAACCTAATATTTTGTATTTGCAAGCTTTTAGTTGTGTTGTTTATGTTCTAAATTTTCTCACGTATAGATCAAAGTTAGGTCAATAATGTCATCATAGTGATTATGCTAGCTTTCAATCTGTATCTATAATAAATTATATCAAATCACTTATGAGTGAAATTCTTACTACTCGATTTGCAAATTGTCACTTTGATGAAAATATTTTTCTACCATTAGGGAAAGATAAGTGAATTGTAGAAGAATGATAAGAAATTAAATGAAATAAGTCATATTTATCTTCACATTGATCCCCCTACAAATCAATATGAACTAAAAGTTCAGAAAATAATTCATTTAATAGTTCTTGCGAATTAATTGTTTGATTCTTTTATTGATTCAAAAAAGTTACAAAATCACTTATCTCAATTGTAAATATCACAATAAGTTTTGAAATCTCAACAGGAAAATTATAAAGTAATATGAATATGAATTTAAGTAATGATTAAAATGTGGAAGACATATTGGCTCCAAAGACACATTTCCTAGAAAAAGAAAAAGTACTATATTTATAACTCATATTGAAGAGCAGATAGCTATTTAGCTCTAGGTCGATGAAGAAGTAGCCCTCTTGGAGGCACCAATCAAAGAGTTATCTCTTAATGATGTAGTAGTACATAACAATTAAGAGATCTCTATTAATTGTGTATAAGAGGGAAGGGAATGAAATACTACCCATATAAATAATATATTTTTTTCCAAGTGGCTATATACATCATAAACAATAATGATGGTTGGGAGCCAAAAATTATAATTGAATATTGAAATAAATATGATTGAAAAAAATCAAAAGAAATAATTCACACAAAACTGAATTTTTTAGCTAAAAGAAAGATATTTGGGCTATTAGTTATAACATCTGAAAATGTTAAGCATGTCAGATATAGACGAGTGTTGGTATGAAAAAAAAATAATGAAATCATAAGATATAAAGTTTACCTTATTCCTTAAGGTTTTTCACAAAGACCTAGTGTTTATTATGAGGAAATATATTCACCAGCAATGGATACAATCAAATTTAGATATTTAATATATTTGGCATTCTTAGAAGGACTAGAAATATATTTGATGGATGTTATCACAGCTTATTTGTATGGATCCATAGATAGTAACACATACATTAAAATCCCTAAAAAATTTATGTTGGCTGAAGCAAAATTTTCTAAACAACGTGATATGTATTAAATAAAATTGCAATGATCCTTGTGTGGACTCAAATAATCTGGTCGAATGTGGCAAAATTGTTTGAATATTTATTTATTGAAAAAATGACATGTAAATATTTTAATATACTCATGTTTAATTATAAAGAAAATATAAATTAATTTGACAATTATAGCAATATATGTAGATGATTTGAATCTAATAAGGACCCTTAAATGGTTCCTAGAAATAGCTCATTAGTTAAAGAAATAATCTAAGATAAACGATATAGGTAAGACTAGATGTTGCTTCGGCTTGCAAATCAAGTATTTTTTAATTGATATTTTTGTCCAACAATCAACAAATACTAAAAAAGTTTTGTAGTGCTATTTAATGAAAAAAGTCCACCCCCTTAGCTTTTCTATAGTTACGAGATCATGTTAAGTGGATAAAAATTTGTTTCGTCCAAAAGAAGATCATGACAAACTTCTATTCAAAGTAACATACTTAATTGCAATTAGATCACTAATATATCTTGCAAATTGTACAAGGCTATACACAACCTTTTCAGTGAACTTAATTGAAATATATAGCTCAAAATCTACTCTTAGGTATTGGAATGGGGTAAAACATTTGTTGAGATAACTTTGCGAGATAACTAAAATGGGGGTCTTTTATTCCAAATTATTAAAATGAGAGTAACTTGGTTATACTGATGTCGAATACCTTTTGGATCCCCATAAGACACAATCATTAAGAGGATTTATATTTTCAAATAGCAATATTGCTAGCGCTTAGAGATTTGTTAAGCAAATCTTGGTGGTAACCTTTTCCAATCATTCAGAGCTATTAGCAATATATGAGACAAAAAAGGAATGTAAATGGTTAAAATCTATGATTCAACATATTCGTAACTCTAGTGGTTTTCCTCCGATTTCAAATACAACGACAATATTATATGAAGATAATGTCATGGTCAATTGATATATGCATATATCACTTTTAAATATGGTTCAAATAGAGCTTTAATGAATAGTGATATATGCATCAAGGTGTTTAACTCTATTACATCAAAATATTGAATTTCATGGTCAATTGATTGAAATTCTATACTTTGAGTATCATGTCTTTCCAATTAAGAAGTAAATTCTATTTAAGTGTGAATGATTTTAACATATTTCAAATTTGGGTACTAAAATTCATCATCAATACAATCTTGTGGATATGCACCATAAAAAATGTTATCATAAGTATTAGTTATTTATTCTTGTTGTGCAAGCAAAAAAAGTGAATTATACTACTTATCCAACCATAAAAAGAAATGATTGTGACTGGTGGGTTATTTGTAAAATTAATCTTAAATCAACTATCGAATTTGTGAAAAAGATGTCATTGTGAGACTATCGTGTGTACGTACATTTCAAGAGAATAATCTGAAACTTCACCCAATCAATCCTATGACAAATGATAGGCTTGAAACATTAGTTGGTGAAGATAAAAAATATTTGGACATTGATGATGCACATGTTAAAGAAGATGACGAAAGAATTAATTTCATAATTAGCCGAGAATGAATATGTAGTTGGAGATGATTTGTTAGAAATTTTCAATGATAAATAAATATTTATTGACCTTGATGTTAAGTTGTGTTGCTTATTTTGTAACTATTACAATTTGGGTGTTACATAAAAAAAATATAATAGTAAATGTAAATTTGTTTTTCATTATGTCTTGTTAGTATGACATATTCATTATATTTTTATATTCTTTATATATTTTTTGAAGTTTATGAAACATAAATTAGGTATGAGAGATGATAATTCAAGTGGCTGAGAATTTTAGTCAATGTGGAGAGTTAGAGGAAGTCACCTAATAGTTCTTGGAAGATGAATTCAATAGTTATTCAATGACAATAATGCTACAAATGTCTTTCTGCATTTTTCTATACATATAGAGGATGCTTTGGCATCACCTCATCATAAGACACGTATATTATCTGCCACTGATATTTTTTCTTCATCTCATTTTCTAGCAGATAATATTGTTAGATATGTTCTATCTATTTTATGAGGTACAAGCATTGCCACTACTACATCGATAATGAATGAATATTCACAATCTATTATTTTCATGCAAAGTTATGATAAAATATTTATTTGGCCAACTATTGATAATAAACAGTACATACATTTCATAAATTTACTATATGTATGAATTATTATTTTTCAATCTTTTTGTTTATAAAAAATTTAAATTATAACTATGCATGAAAATATAAATAAATCATAATGTTCAAAATATAGTAATTTTAATTAATAATAAACTATAATATTGTTAATAAGACAATATTATCATCAAGAATTAAAATAATATTTGTGTTATGAAGTTTTGTATAAATAATATAAATAAAAAAATTTCTAATTTAGTAATAGTAATATGAAGGTATATGGTGAGTGTATGGTCATGGTATCCATGTATCTACATTTTATCATAGTAATGTTTGGAGCTCTTCATTATCATCTTCCAATTATAATAATTTATTTAGTAAATTTAAAATATTTACCAAGAAAAAATGAAGAGATATAACAAAAGAATAAATATTTGCAAAAGCAAAGTGAAGAGATTAAAAAAATGAGAAAAGAAAGACTGGAAGAGATTAGAAAATACAATTGAAAATTTTTAACATATAGAAAATTATGTGCAAGTTAGCAGAAACTTTATCTTTTTTTTTATCATTTTGAAGCAGATCAATCCTAATCTCTGGAAAAGAATACTCATCTCGACAATGACTCGTAGCTTCTTGTTATGTTATAATGGAATTTTTGTAAGGAAATTTATTGTGTTAAACTTTTTTTTTCGTGTTCATGTTTTTGAATACAATATATGTGTACTATGATGGTTGAACTTTGATATTTATTATTTGATGTTATACTTGTTTAGTGAATATTAAGGGACTATTATTGGATGAATAGTGTGTAGGTATAAACTGGATTGTAGGGTTTATAGTTTATGTATGTATTTGTATATTCATACAGCATATAGAAACAACAATAAATGATAAATTTACTTTCTGTAAAAAATATAAATGGAATATGGTGTTTCAATTATGTTTCTAATTTACAAATGGTTTTTGCATTTCTATTCCATTAATATTTCAATATCAAAATAATAATGAAAATTGAGATCCTGAATCTGTTGCAATAGTTAGAAATCGTAAATTTGCACTACACTTGTTAGAAATATCCTAATAATTTTCATTTCGAAAATTTAGAAAGAAACCTATTAAAAACAGAAATATTCCATTTCTGTTTAGGTCGCTAATTGTAGTTGTGGCAAAATTAGAAATTAATTTGATCATTTCTAATCTGCTTCTTTCTTGTAGTATATGTTTATGTGTCTATCTATATATACATATAAATATACACACACACACACACACACACATACTTTTATATATATATAGCAATCTTTTACATATAGTATGTCTTTTGTATCTAGGATTGTCACAGAAATTATAAGTATATGATTCACAATCTTCACCCCAATATATCATGTAGCCATTAATGTAGAATATAATTTTTATACATACAAAGTCAAACCTCGTATTAACTTCTTTGTACTGTAAAATTTATTTGTCAGGATATTATTCTTTGCTAATAATTCAGATAATATTTAGCAAATTTTATCAAAATATCTTTCTAAAAATTAATTTAGTCACTGAATATATATATATATATATATATATATTTATACTTATTTATACTAAACATAAAAGTCTATAACAAATGTATCTTTGCAAGATGAAATCACACAATGTCCACATCGTGAAAACTCTAATTATCATATTTATGATCATGACATGATTATGACAACTAGAAAACAACTATTCTAAAATATAGCATTCACATCATTCATGTTACTATATACAAGTAGCATAAAATATTTGTTGCTTGCTAGAGATGATATTGTGTATAGCTTTAGTTGTGTGGGGCTTTACTTTTCTTCCAAGTAGTTTTGATATGAGTTTTATATCTTATTCTTGTAAAGAACTTTACTTTTTTATCCATTATTATTATCAATAAAAAAGTATCTGAATTATTTTTAGTTTTATGAAATATTAATGGTACTACATTCTCAGTTAAAAAATAATATACAATATAACTCATTAAAACATACCATGACTATTAAGCTGGTAGCCTTTTATTATGAATTTGTTGACTAACTTTAAGTTTTTGACTTAACTTGTTCTTGTACATTGTATCTAGTATTTCTTTCATAGAAACTATAATTTTTAATCTCAGATTAATTTTTATTTGTATAGGTATAGTTTTTAAAATTTCTTTTGACTTATCATTTTCATTCATGTTTCATAATTGATTTTCTACAAAGATTAATCCCAATTTGTAATAATCTAATGGGTAGTAGCATCTCCTATATGATATTTTTTTACTTCTTTAACATACTTAAGTATATATACTTTTTTGATTTTTGATTAAATTTTGTTCTTTCTTGGGTATCCTACATTATATATGTAGGATATCAAAAGAAAATAAGTTGAATAATTTACTAACTTGCCTATCAATATCTCCATGGATAATTTTAATCAATTGTAATTGTTGGCATTTTATTTATCTCATAATAAGTAGTATTAGCTATTACTACACAAAAAGAATAGTTAGACTTGTAGTCATTTATATTATTCTCATCTTTTCTATTGTGGTAAGTATGTGATTGTAAATTATCATTTGAGACATTCATGCCTACAAAATACAAGTAAGTTATTTATATACGTTTTTTTATTATGTATCCTCGAGCATTAAATCATTTTCATTGACTCAAGTTCTACCCACTCTTTGAAGTCAACAAAAACTAAAAATGAATTTAATTTTTTCTTGATTTGATACATCAAATATCTCTTAGAGCAATCATTATTGAAAGATATAAAGTAATATGCTCGTATTTGACACATTTTTGATGATTCTCATAAATCATAATGAATTGAGTCTATAATAAATCTACTCCTAATAATTGATCTACTAAATGCCACTCTCACACTTAATCGCAACATAATGCTTTCTAAATAGTAGATCTATTGATTTGAGCACTGAAGTAGCTTTCTATTAGATAGAATTATTAGACCATATTCTAACATGTGGCATAAATTGAAATGTCATATCATCATTGACTATTCTTCTTTGTTAATTGATTTAACACAGACATTAAATTCATATACTATTTTTTCTTTTTTAATTAATAGCTTTGATGTGATCTTTTCTACTTTTACAATCACAAGGAAGATTCTTACAATCTTTATTATTCCATTTTTAACTTGAGTCTTGTATCCAACACTATTTATTTGTCCTAAAGATAGTTTTTTATTCAAGTCCATCATATGATGTGTTTCCTAAATGATGCAAATAATACCATCAAATATATTTATCTTGATAGTATCAATATTAATAATCTTTAAAGTATTATCATCACCTGTGCACAATTCATCCTTAGATTGGTTCATATTTGTGGAATAATATATTTTGAGATATATCATGTACTATGATGCTCTTGAATCTAGTAATTAAATATTAACAAATTATTTTGTAATTTTAACTATTATTCTCATCTTGCTATTTAGAATATTATCATCATCATTGATAATTGTTATATTATATTATGTTTTTGATGACTCATAATTTCCGTTCTCTTTCTTATACCAAAATCTTTCTTGAAGTACATTTTCTTGTTGTACTTATTAATTTAATATTTTTTCTTGTTAATTTTGATCTACCATTATTCTAAGTCTCATTGGCAACTTGTTCTATTGATCTCACTCATATCAATATCAAAGCTTCTGCTAGTTATCAATATGTATCTTTATCCTCCTTATTTTTGTGTCTGTTTTTTTATTATAAGATAATAGTTGTAGTATCATTGGAGATTAGATAGTTCGTATGAATATCATTCATAATATTAATGATGAGTTGATCATATGAATCATGTATATATTGAAGTATAATCTCTACATGTTTAATTTTTCTTCATTATAATTGTGAATTCTATCATCAAAAGAAGGTACATAGAATTTATTCTTTAAGAAAATCTTATTGTGAACTGACTTTGTATTATATAATCTCGTGTGATAGTATTCTAAATTTCTTTTATCATATACTTTTTCATCACACTAGATAATACTCCATCGTCTAGTGTCAAGTGTAGATCAGCAATTAAATTATTATCAAAGACATTTTACTTATCTTTAGCAATTTTGATTAGCATTTTTTTAATTGCTTATAATTAATCATCCTTCCTAAAAATTATTTTAATTTTTATTTGCCGAGCTTTCTTTCACTGTAGAAAACCAAGAAGAAGAAGCTACAAGTAAAGAAGGCACATCAGACCAAGCTCTTCGTAGCCCTCACACTGAAGTTACGAAAAAGGAAGGACCAAGCTTAGCGAGGCCTTGCCTAGCTCAGCTAAGGTTCTCGAGTTCGGGCGCATCTCGTCACTCTCGTTAAAAGCTTGAGGTGGTTCCCTAGCTGGGTCCTCAAACTCTCATTTTTATGCTTAGAAATTGGGATAAAAAGCGAACTATTGATCCTTGTTTTTCTAGTAAGGAGCTTGCTCTTCCTACTTTAGGGCATAAACCACTCCTCAATATGCTGAAAGGTGAGATGTCTTGTGACGAGCAGCTTATGGAGACTTTATTCGTAAACATAGATATATAGATATACAGATATGTTGTTGCTTTTTCACTACCAATGAATATGCAGCTTTAGATGCTTGGACCAAAGGCGATCATAGAGTTAAGAAAACTTTTGTATTGCTTAAGCGCTTATCCTTTTTCATCATGTATTTATCCTTAATCCGATTGTTTATCAATTCCGCATTACCAAAATGGATTATATGCTTGAACCCATGCTATCCATGGATTAGATCCAGCCACTTTCCCCTATGGCTACCTCGTTATTAAGGAATCGGTTGTTAGTGAGCAGCCGCGTCTGGTGGATCAATCATTAATGGTAGAACGAGCTACGTGCCTTTCTGACCTGACAACCCGGGCCCCTGAGCCAGGTTAAAAAATTACTCATTAAATTTTTTTTATTTTATATTTTTCTATTATTATATTACTTGTATAGTAATAGTATACAAGAATAGTAGTAAAAAAATTATATTAATATATTTATAAAAGTTATATGTAATTGGAGGTGTCATAATATCTTTTTAAAAATCACATACCTCGAGGCTCTTATTATCATTTTAATAGAATTTTACAAAAATTATTATGCTAAACCTTGCATCTAATACCATTTTTATAAAAATAAAGAAAGCAACAATATTTTGAAATAGAAAATTCAATCTCAACATATTAAAATAAACTAAAAAATAAATAAAAATACATGGTTGAAGGGATTTAGGAATGAGATGAATTACAAAAGTAAAAACTCTAATTTTATCAAAGAAAAATCAAAAATTCCAAAAAGGATTTTAGATGTGTGCAAGGTGAAGTACACCTACACATTTTAATGTCCATGAATGACATTACAAAAGTAACAAAATAATATAGACAAAAATTAATAAATCCAAAAAATTTCATTTTAAGCTATAGCCTGTGATACACATGCTAGCACTTGATTAAAATAATATAATGTTTACTATCATCTATAATCTTGTTAGCATTCTAATGGTATTTTGTCTGCATATACTTTTTTAAGCATAAGTAGCATTTATCATATGTATCACATATCCAATAATATATTAAATCAAAGTACTTTGACCAATTATGAAATATCTAATTTTTGTTAAATATATTATACTTTGATTATTACATCGATTGAAGTATGCATTTTATTGCACATCCAAGTTTACTAATAATATTTTTATGCATAAAATTTATTTGTATTCTCAATTGGTGTAATAAACCTAATATCATTCCTGGAAAGTTTATAACACTTATGCTCTTTAAATTATCATAATATTTTTTTCCATTTAAAGATTATTAATTAATTTGAGATAAATCTCATTGAATATAAATCATATGCCATCTCTGACTTAGTATATCCGAGGATAGAAAATTATTATATCTCTGACACAAAGATAATCAATATATAGCTCAAATATACACTTTAAAATAGATTTCACTATTACAAGTGATAACTACTCAGGTCCTGGACAAAGTAGTTGACCATACTAATAATATGTGTTATATTTGGTTTAGTATAGAGAATAATATACAAAAAATTTATGACCTTTGAGACATTTGAAATATGACTCGTGTATCTTCTTTCTTCATTACCAAGAGTGAATGTTTAGTACCCAGCTTACTTTGTTGAACTATAATAGTTGTGACTAATATTTATCATGAACTTTTTTAACATGGTATTATTGAAATAATTTGATACACCTAGAGGACCAATCTCAGATGATGTCCAATCATAGAAATTTATCTTATTGGATTTCTAAATATTTTATAAAAAATATAATCAAGTTTCTTTTGAGCTTTTTAATATGTACTCTATTAAAAACTATGATCAATAAATGATCGATATACAATAAAAGTATTATTAATCTTGTAGTTGCCTAACTAATGATGAACAAACATATAGCGATTATGAGAGATGCATTGAACCAAAGGTTCTGATTTAGGTTTTAGTCGACTCAACCAATCAGAACCCAACTCAATCATAAAATGTGTTTGAGTTGTGTTATTTTGAGGTTCAGGCTGTAGCTCACATCTCCCAATTTGAAAAATTAATGTTTGTTATGCCTATTAATAAATAAAGTGAGTCTTTAGAGTTTGAGCTAAGATACTAACATCAAAAATTATTATAATTACTCTAATATTTAATGTAAGTTTTATTTTATAAAAATTAATTATTTTTAATTTTTATGTTATTTAATCTGTAATTATTAATTTCAATAGACATACACTAATCTTTAGGGGCCATGAATTATAATATTTGGTTTAAATTTTTTTTTGTAACTCAATAGTCAATTAGATTTGGATGGAACATTTTTGATATTTTATTCTTACAAAATTTACATCAGCATGCTTCTTTACCCCTTTTGCCCAAGTTTCTTCTAATAATACTTCTTAATTGTGCTATCAGCTATGTTAAACAAACAATGTACCAAGGTCTGTCTATTTGTTAATTATTGTAAGAACATTATAATTATATAGTTTCCATCTTTTCTTCTTGCTAGTGTTTTTTTTTTATTTTGATAAAAGTTTATTTTATTTTACCATGAGAATTGATATAATTTTATGCAAATTTGCTGGACATAAACATTTAGAATATGTAAATATAATTGTGATAAATTTATATATTTAAATATATATTATAGTTTCATATATTTTTATATTCAATTTTTTTTGTAAAATTAATGATAATGATTGTAATTACTAAATAAATTTAAATGTTTTATCTACATATATTTTTTTTAAAATTTTATGTATATTTTAGTTAATAATGTCAATATTATAAATTAAAATTTATTATTTATTAATATAAATAGATTTAGTAATTTAAGTATACATAAATATACATTAATATATAAACAAAAATGTTTGTGTTTGTGTGTGTTTATATGTGTGTGTGTGGTTACTTGCATGTATATGCAAGTAAACACACACACTATGTGGGTTTGTGAGTTCAGTAAGAATCTTATCCCAAACATCCTAATATGTTTTAGATCTAAGGATGTCTAGCAAAAATAATAATACTTATCACTTGTTGAATAAATATTACAACCTTCACATCTAGTTTCTATGCTTCTTAAGTGATAGCTTGTAACCTTTACCCTAGGTAATGTAGGATTTGTGAGTTTGGTAAAGACTTAATTTACAAAATTCCAAATGTATTGATAAAATATTTTTTATTTAAACACTCAAGAAATCATAATCTTATCTTTTAAATAATAGGATCAATATCTTAAGTCAATGGATAAATCCCTATTTATAATCATTTCATGGGTAGTGGGATCTCAAAAGCAATGATTTTTTATTCATGCATCATTTCCTCAGATTTTAGATTCATCTTTATTTTTTCTTGGGTATTATACATTATATATGTAGGACTTTGAAAGAAATATTAATGTTGATTATTCTACTAGCTTACTAATCAACATCTCTATAGATAAATTAAATGCAATTGTTAGTGTCTGATTTATTTATTCATAAGTTGTATGTGATTGTAAGTAGTGATTGTAAGTAGTGATTGTAAACTATTATTTGAGATATTTATGCCTACAAAAAATATGAGAATCATCATATATGTGCTCTTTTATTATTTATTAAGTACTTATTCAATTTCATGGATTCCACTAACTTTTTTAAGTCTTTAAAAATTAAAAATGTATCTACCTTATTCTTGATTTGATACAACCAAACTTCTAGAGTAATCATCATTGAAAAATAGTATTATGCTCCTCTTTGGCATATTTTTAGTGCTTTTTATACATAAGAATGATTCAATACTAGAATATAAATACTCATAATAATTGATCTACTAAATATTGATATATGATATTCATCACATAATGCTTACAAAAAGGTAGATCGATTGATTTGAGCCTTGAAATAGCTTTTTATTAGATACTAAATTATCTTTTACTAGTTGATGTAATACATGCATTGAATTTATATACTATTTTCTATTTAACCATGAAAAGATTTGAGTTTTGTATCCAAAATTATCTTCATTTCCTAAAAACATATTTTTTTAAAGTCCTTTATTATATGCCAAACTTTCGAATAGATGCAAATCTTATCATTAAATATCTTTTTTTAATAGTATTAGTATAATTGTATTTAGAGCATGATTATCATCACCTATGTGTATATATCCTCCTTAGATTGGTTCGTATTTGTAGAATCTTTTCTAGATATCAAGTATCATGATGATCTTAAGTCTATCAATTAAATATCAACAAATTATTTTTTTACATTCAACTATTATTCTTTCTTTTCTAATTAGAATGTTGTAATCTTTGATAATTATTATATAGTATTTGATGACTCCTCGTCTTTGCTCTTTTTCTTATACTAATAATCTTTTTTGAACTGTTATTTATTGTTAATTTTTTTTCACCCTCCCCCAATACCTCCTTTCCGATCCCAGGGTAGATGCATACGACAAAATTTGATACTGGTCAATCGTCTCAGTAGTGATCGCGATAGAACATATTTAAATTTAGAATTCTTATGAGATCAAATGCATTAGTGACGGCTTAAACTCATCTAATGTGTCTTTTATTGTTATAGTTATAATATTTAATATTTTTTTCTTGATTTTAATCTGTCTTGATTTTTATTATCATTGGACCCATATTCTATTGATCTCACGCATCATCATCAGAGTTTCAGTTTGTTATGAATATGTGTCATTATTTTTGTGTTTTATACAGTTATATCACTCATTTTGTATTGTTTATAAGATTGTTGATGAGTTGATCATATGAATCATGTAAACATTGAAGTATAATCTTAACGTGTTCAATTATTTTAAAATTTTTAATCAACATAGTAAGTTGATAAAATAAAAATTTCATGGTATTGATATAAATAGTTATATTTATGAATTCCATCATCTAAAGAGGATACATAGAGTTTCTTGTTTATGAAAATCTTGTTGTGAATCGACTGTCTTATATACTTGTGTAAGAGCATTTCATTTTTTTTTATCATATTCTTTTCGATTATACTAGAAGCTACTCTGTCAGCTAGCATCAAGTGCATATCATTAATTATATAATCATCCAACTAATCTTACGCATCTTTTGTCATTTTAATTTCACCATTGCAGTTGATGGCTACTGAGGTCTTGGACAAAGCAATTGATCATACCGATAATATATGTATGCCATATTTGGTTTTACTTAGAGCATAAAATACAAAAAAAATTTGACACTCGGAATATGACTCATGTATCTTCTTCCTTTATTACCAAGAGTTAACACCCAGTACTCAACTTAAATTATTTAATTAAGATAGTTCATACCAAATATTTGTCAAGAAATTTCTTTACATGATGTTATTTAAATAATTAGATACACCTAGAAGAACAATCTCACATCATGCCCATTCATAGAAATTTGTCTAATTGGATCTCTAAGTGTTACATATTTAAAAATTTATCTAGTTTCCTTTAAGCTTTTTACTTTGTAGTTTCCTACTAAACTAAAAGAATAAACATATAGTAATTTCGAGAGATGCATAGCTCACATCTCCTAATTTGAAAAATTAATGCTAGTTATGCCTATAAATAAAATAATGCGAGACCTACGAATTTGAGCTGAGGTACTAACGTCCAAAATTATTATAAGTAATTTAAAATATGTAAAATTTTTTTAAAAAAACATAGTATTTTTAAATTTTATGTTATTTAACTTCAAATTATAAATTTCAAAACACATACACTAATCTTTGGGGGTTAATGAATTTTTATATTTTGTCTAAATCACTAGCCAATGCTATAAAATTAATTTTCAAAGAGCTCAATTTTTTGGTAACTCAATAGTCAATTAGATATGGATAGAATATTTTTTATATTTTATTCTTACATGATTAAAATTATAATTTAACTTACAAGGTGCTCTTATCATTAATTTTGATATAAATAACATGCGAAGTTAGAAAAATTTTTAAATTTTATTTATTATCATTTATATTATTATTATTACTATTACTATTTATTTCAAGAAAATTATTAAATAGAATATGCTTACATAGTTTTACAGCTAGCTATCTCTTGGATTTACAGTAGCTATTCTCCCAATTCTTTTGCCCAAGTTTTATTTTCTTATGCATTATTGTTCTACACTTTCTCCCTCGTATAGTCTTTAAACTTATACACTCTGTATGCTGGTAGCAAGATTAAAGAATCTCCATGTTGTTCAGACTTCAGCAATCAATTTTCTCACGAGATCATCATAATTAATTGCTCCTTAATTTATTCTTCATAATTTGCTCAGTATTTTACAACTCTAGAGAGTAATATTTAATTCTTGTTTCTTGAAATTCACCATCTTAATTCAAGAAAAATTTTCGTGTAGAAATAAAGACCTTGTGCATGTTTATAGTTTTCTTTTCTATGTTTCGTCATCGTGGTTATTGCTGTTTTGTTTCAACATCTAAGCATGCTGCTTTAGTTCTATATCGCCTCTGCACTTGACATTATCTACAATGTTATTTCATTAATGTCACCAGCAAAAATCGGAATTTCACTTCACCTTGCTGCTTTGGTAATCGTACTCTGGTTTTCTCGACCCAAGATCTTATTTGATATGTTTTAGGCAGTGAAAATTGTGGTATCAATAAAGTAATGAATATTCAATAGCATCCGATAATCTAGTACACTTATTAAAATTATTTTAATATTCGACCCTAAAATTATTCCACTCCCTTTAATATTTTTTTTCATCGTATGTTTTTTAATAAGTTCTTGGCCAGTTAATTCACAATATATATTATATTATCATGTGTATGTATCATGTATGTGTGTTCATGGATAAATATTTTTAATAGTTTTTATTAATGAATATAAATATGGTATATTTTGGTTGACTAATTTTTTATTGAAAAAAAAAGCTATGCTAGTTTTAACCTAACCATGAAGTAGGAATTATTTTATTTTGATTTTCTAGAGAAAAGAATCCGATCTCAAAAAATATCTAAATTTCTACTTTGATACCATTTATTGGGATCGACTTAGATGGTGGCCAAAAATCACCCTTCTTTTGTCACTTTCTTATGATTTAAATCTTTTATTCTCTTAACTTTTACTAAATGTATTTGATTCCAAATAATTTTCCTAGGTTTAATAAAAAATGCCAAAAATGTTTTGTTTGACATTATCTTAGATGATGAGATATCTGTTAAGAATAAAATAACAATTCTTATATGCCAGATTTATGAGAATGAACAAAATTAAACAAATCAAGACACACAAGATTTACGTGGTTCGGCACAAACTTGCCTACACCACGGGCTGCTACAGATCGTTCACTATAAGGAGAAAAATATAGTGTTTACAATACTCAAAGTAAATTGCTCTCAATTTTCTCTCACTTCACCTCACTTCCTTCACCCTCTTCTCTCTTTCTCACTTCTTCACAATGAATTAGAAGATGTGTGGAATTTCCAAATTCCTTCCTACACAACTTCTCTATTTATAGTAAAAATGAGAGGGATGAAGTCAAAGTTAGGCTACCTAACTTTGACAATTGAAGCCTCCATTTTTGACAAAAAAGGCCTCAATATTTGACAATATCTTATTTTTTATTTGATGATATTGTTCCTATTTTTTTAATTTAATGAAAAAATTATTATTTTTGAATATGATATTTATATTTTACTTGGATGTTATTATTATCATTATATCTAGTATAGTAGTATGTATGTAAATAATTTTATTAATTTTTAGTAAATTAAATGGTAGGTGCATCTTTTATTTTTATGTGCAAAAAATGTATGTTATTATTTTTTCTCCTACTTTAATCATAGAATTTATGTAGGTTTTTATATAATAAAAAGATAAAATGATAAATTAGTGTTTTAATTTAAATGATAGTATGTTTTGTTGTTTCTCCCTTGTCAATATATTTATATTGCAATGTGTCAAGTAATCTTGATATTTTTTAAATATATTATTAATGTTAAATATGTATCTAAGTGTGATATAAGTCGTTAGAGTATGAATATGATGATTATATGTTTGTTGTGTTATAAAAAGTTTATGAATTTTATAAATAAAATTCTCTTAGCTTAGTTAATGTCGTCAATAATAAATTTATTTGTCTTATTATTGATATAGTCGGATGTCATGTGTGTTTGTATCTAATACATGATTTTAATAACATGTAGGTGAAATTTTAAGTGTTTTATATTTGATTAGAATTTTTTCTTAAGATACGGAGATAAATTGAGATTATAAAAAATATTTTATTTGTGATGTATGAATATATTTTAGTGAGTAACGTATGTTTTTTAAAGTAAGTACATATATTCATCCATGTTTGTACAATCAAGTTAATGATGTGACACAAGTATTTAATGTGAAATTTTTTTTCTTATAATTTATTTTTAATATTTCTAATAAACATATTAATTTCTACTTTATTATTAGATATATTATTAAATCTGATATTAAAAATTTTATTTTGAATTTTATATTTTCTAAAGATTTTTATCTGTCACTCAAGAATAGCCGGGTCATCATGAGGATGAAGAATCTAATTCTAAAATTTTGTTATTTTAATATCTATTTAAAATTTACATAGTGGATAGTGAGGCATGTATAAGATGAATCATCGTGACTAGTTCAAATATTGGACGTCATGGATACTAGTCAATTGTATTTTTTAAATTTATTAATTATTATTTATTTTTCTAATTTATAGTATTATAGTATGTTGTTTTTAGATGTAGACCTAGAAATTCTACGATATGTACATGAAAAATAAGTCTATATGATACTAATTATCATTGGATTTTCTGAAAATCTAATCGAAAGACCTATTGTGGTGATTAATTTAGCTATGTTTTCGCTTCCTAACTCATTATGATATATGAAGGAAATAAATTTTGAGATTGAATTAGATCTATATCTTAGAAAGAGGGGAAAAATGAATTATATAGATTAAGGAAATAATGTTTTTTAAAGTTTTTTTATTTGATTTTTTTTAATTTATAATAATTAAAAAAATGGACAAAATCTTTAGGGCCATCGGTTTCTGCCCCATAGTCCTCGTAGGCGAAATCTAACATCTTAGATTGAATTTTTATTTTTTTTACCGTTGGATAGGTTAGACCGTCAAACTGACCCGAACAAGTCCATTCCAGAAGCGTTAGTGTGTAGAGTGAGAATGGAGGCAGAAAGTCGAGCCTTGGATTTGGGTCAAAAAAGACTATGAGTCGGGTTTGGGTCCGACAAAAATTTTGGATTCATTGGGCATCAAATAGTTGAGTTTGGGTTAGGGACATTAGGATGGGTGGGTTGGGGCATATCCAAGCTCGTGCTAAGATACGTGCCCATGGGCCATGGTAAAGGGATGTGCCTAGCCCTTCACATGGCCCGATTGGCATAGGCAAGGCACGGCACGAGCCGTGCCGTGAACATGTCCGGCATGGACACGAACATGGGTCATTCCCGAGTTGTGCATGGCCGGGCCGGCCCGTTTGACACATCTAATTATATTCAATTATAAGACAAAAGGTAGATTGATATTAAATTATTCTATTGTGCTCTTGGCAAACAAGATGATTATCACTCTTGGACTATCACTACAAATGATGATATTTTCAAATTTGTGTCTTAGATATTTAACCTCTGAAACTATACTTATTTTGTTCATTATTCATACATATATCTTCTCTTTTTAGACAATATGTCAACTACCATTGAAGTTTAATTCGAGTATATATTTTTATTTTTTGATCTTTAAGACAAAAGATATGAAATATTATAATCATAATATTTTGTTTGCACTTTTTGTTTCGTAAGTATCATATTAATATCAATTAACATATATCTTTCTATGAATATTACCTATAGAAATTAAATAGAGAAAATTGTTTATAAGGTTATCTCCACCTTATGAAACATCATAATTTAAATGTATCTCATGACTTGGTTATCATTATTCATCACAACCAACACATGACTTATCCACTAAGATGAAATCTTTATGTTTGATGTTCTTCACAATCACATCATCATTTGAAGGTTAGTTTTTTTTAATTTGCATACTGAAATGATCATAAATCAATTCGTGCTTTTTACTTTGTGAGCATCAAACTCACATAAATTAAACTTACATAAAGTTAGGATTTCGGCATATAGGTTCATCTCATAAGATAAGATTAGAATTATTGTCACTCCTTCAGATTGAATCTTGTGAGTGTGTTTTATGACTTACATATCACTTTTCGCCATGGTTAACAAATGTAAATCTTTGTCAAAGCTAAACCCTACATATTTATTCTAAATAACATATATTAATCAATATTTAAACAATGATATTATCATAAATAAATATCATACATAAATATAATTAATAAACCCTACATCCTTATTTAGCCTAACATCGTCGAAAAATTCACATGAGATATTTCATACTTCATCTTGTTGAATTGAGAGTTCCTAATGACATCAAGTATAAGGATGTAAGTCTCAAATCCTATTCTAAATCAATCATTACTTATGTTTGCCTTGAATTTGACCCTAATCAGGGTTTGGAATTGATGTTACCTAGGAATTTGTGTGCTCTTTGTCTTGAAATCTAAATTATCTTCATTTTTCTTGAAAAAAATATAGACTCTAGGATTGACTCACTTCCTTGTGTGTGAGAATATTTTTTCAGTATTTAGTTAAAATTATGTTTGATTGTTGAACAAATAAAAGATTAGTATGAAAATAATCAAGTTGCCTCTTGGCATACAAGTTGACAATCATACTTAAACTATTATTAACAAAGATGAACATCTTCTAGTTGTCGTAATAATATTTCATTACTAAAGTAACACATTGTTTTTTTTCATGAGTCATTCGCATGTCTACTCCTTTTAGACAAAATATCAACTATCCTTGATGATTATGTCAAATATGTATTCATATTATCTAACCTCTAATATTTTGAAAATGTAAGTTACTAAAATAATAAATGCATCTGAACTTTTGATTTCATAAGCATAATATTAGTAAAAATTAACATATGTCATCATATGAATCTCATCTATGGAAATTATTGAAGAGAATTTGACTCATTGGACTCTCACTACCATTTAGGTCATCTTCTCTTGCATATGTCCAGTGACTTGCATATCACCATTTTCTATGCCCGACATATGACTCCCACACAATGATAAAATTATTACGTTAGATATTTTACATAACTCTCATATTACTCAAGGTTAGTTTTTCTAGAATATGTATAATGAATTAGTCATATTTTCATCCGTGCTTTCGACTTTAAAAGTATTATACATATAAAAATTAATCTTACCTCAATCTTGAATTTTCTCATATACATTTATTCAATAAATTAAGATTAGAAGTGTTTTAACTTCTTTCTTATCACATCAGATGAGTGTCTCATGACATATATGTCACTATCCACCATAATTAGCATGCATAAAATTATAATAAAATAAAAACCTTAATCTTTTGTTTTGTAATACTTACACATCTAATAATATTCTATAATATAAAATTAACACAAATATCATTAATATAAAAGTATCATATCCATCACACACAATGAAGTGAGTCAGCCTTAGAATTTAAGTATCTTAACAAAAAATAAAGTTTATCAACTCAACTCAAGTAATAATTGATTTAATATTAATGACTCGAACTACCAACTCAATCCCTATAGATCAATACCTACATTTACATTTATTTTACTACTTGTATAACCCATATACTTTTTAGACTATGCTAGATGATAGATAATCGCCCATTGAAGTTTTGAGATCGTATCAATCCACAACAAAATTTATCACCCTAGCAAAGTCATACTAAGTTTTTGATATGATTGTTAGTGAAGGGTAGCTCTTGGCTTGAAATTCAATTCCTCTCCTCTCTTTTTTTGTTTTCTTTTAAGTGTTACTTAAATATTTTGGAAAATCTATGCAATGCTTTTAGTTGGAAGTCATAGCTTTAGCTTGAGGTAATGAATTTTGTGTATCATTAGATCTTCTCTAGAGTATCAAAGTTGTAGTGATAATAAATGCCAAGATGCAAGTTACTTCCATTAGGAACACAATATCATTGTACTGAAAATATCATGACTAAGATTATTTCTATCTAGAACAAAATGACATAATACTAGGAATGACCATTATTAATATATTTACTCTTTGTAATATAAAGTTTTGATGCTTGAAATGAACAAGACTTTGGTAATTTTTTTTCTAGAGCATAAAGTTGTGTAGTAGAAATATGTCGTCCAGAGAAAATAATATTATGACTCAAAATACATAATATTTTTTCTCAGTAATCAATATGTCATGGCGTGGAAATTTATCATGACTACTTGTACCAATAGGGTAATTGACTACCACAATATTTTATGGCTATTATATGTTATATAGCTGAGAGATTGTGTCTACTTTATGGTAGAATCATGAAATATAAAGATATGCACTATTTATTTTATAGAGTTGCTATAAATAAAGAATATCATAACTACTTGGTATGATGGTGGAAGGTGAACTCAAGTCATGACTTGGGAGATATCATAACTCACCATCACTTCTTTCTCCCATTCGATCCTTCACTATATCAAGACTACTAATTTTCATTCAAATATCTATGATTTTACAAATATTCATCAATTATTTTTCAAAACATAAGTTTGTAATATTTTTGTAATAAAAGCACACATACGTGCACACACACACACCAATAAATACATACTAGGACATCCAAAAAATATTGATACGTAAAGTGTCAATCAAACTCTCGCACTAAAAAAATGTCATCCCCAAGCAATGAACATCTCTCTATTTTTTGACACAAAATAAAAATCATTAATACAATAAAGAGAATCATAGTATAACATTATCGATCCAAAATACCAATCTTGCTAGCCATAAAAAAGAGCATACAAACTACAACTAAACCTTGATCTTTTTTGTTTATTCTTTCCTCACTATGTATTCATATATACTTTTTGATGAAACTCTCTAACTACCTTTACAATCCATCAACATATTGCCAATGACCTTGTAGTTATGATATATTAGGATTTTGAATGTCATACCATCCATAACCCCTTGCATTTCAAACACTCAATTTGTAAATTCTTTGTCAAAATGTATTCAACTCCTCATACATAGTATCTCTTTTCTTGCACGTCTTCAATATTAGAGTAAAACTCTCTCAGCACCATCATGTTGTCCCTTTCCATGTAGGTGCAAAATATTTTTTAATTTCTTCTCTCTATCATCACCTAGAAAAGTGGGATGAACTCTCTAAATTTCCACACTTCCACAAAGCTCTTCTTGATAGGGTGTATGTCATCTACCTTTTTTCCTTTTCTATCAAAAATATGGGTTTTTATGACATGACTTAGGACAAAGTCTCAGTAGCATGTTTCTACCAAATACCTATCTTGCTAGCAATAAAAATATAGGATAAAAGTACAACTAAACTTTGATCATTTTGGTTAATTCTTCCATCACTAAGTATCCATAAATATTTTTTGATAAAATTTTCTAACTACCCTTTCAATCAAACAACATCTTGCCGATGGTCTTGTAGTTCGGTTATATCTTTAGGGTTTTGAATGTAATGCCATCTACAACCACTTGCATTCAAAACACCTCATATATAAAGTCTCTATCAAAATTTTTCCAACCTCCTCATACATTGAACATCTTGTTTTGCATGTCTTTAAGATTAGAGTAAAACTCTCTCACCACCATCATATTCTCCCTTTCTATTTAAGTGCAAAATCTATTACAATTTTTTCTTTCTATCATCAACTAGAAAGGTGGGGTGAACTCTCTAAATTTTCACTCTTCCACAAAGCTCTTCTTTATATGGTAGATGCCATCTATCTCTTTTCCTTTTCTATCAAGAATTTAGTTTTGGGTGACACGACTTAGAATGAAATCTCAGTAGTGAGTTTCTACCAAATACCTATCTTGCTAGTAATAAAATAGAAAATAAAAAGTATAACTAAACTAAACCTTTATCTTTTTGATTAATTCTTCCCTCACCAAGTGTCCATAAATACTTTTTGATAAAACTTTCTAACTACCCTTTCCATCCATCAACATCTTGTCAATGACTTTTTAGTTCAATTACACATTATGGTTTTGAATTTCATAGAATCCACAACCTCTTGCATTCCAAATACCCCATTTATAATGTCTCTATCAAAAAATTTTTAGATTCCTCATACACAGTAACTCTTTTCTTGCATGCATTCAATATTAAAGTAAAACTCTTTCACCTCCATCATCTTCTCCATTTCTATGTAGGTTCAAAAATTATCACAAAATCTTCTCTCTATCATCAACTAGAAAAGTGGGATGAACTCTCTAAATTTTTATTCTTTCACAAAGCTATTATTTAATTGGGTAGATGTCATCTATCACTTTTCCCTTTCTATCAAAAATGTAGTTTTGGGTGACACGACTTAGGATGAAGTCTCAGTAGAAGGTTGCTTCTATCACTTCTCTTTAGCCTTGCAATTCATTGTAGCTTCATCTTTTCACTCCAAAAAGATTAAAATGAGAGTTTCATCCTTCATATATGTGACATGATGAGTTTCATTGGTAGTGTAGAAAAAGAAGAGAAGTTTTCACAAAAAAAATTAGGGTTAATGTATTTTATAGGGTTAAAGTTTTAGCCATGACTGTCAACAAATAGTCATGACATTGTGTGTGGTCATGACTTTTATTTTAAATTAAGTCACTGCTTGGTTTGAGTGTCACAATTTCATTAGTCATGTAAGAAAACATTGGATAGGTTTGAGTTTTGCTACTTATTTTGGTGTATTGACAAGTATTTGAGTGAAAAATAAATATTAAAAATTAAATTATATTACAACACAACACAAAAATAAATCTTGAGTTACCTCCCAAGTAATGTTGTGGTTATAATCTTTAGCTAGAATGTTTTTTTGATATTAATTTTAATTAGTAATTTTAGTAGTCTAGGCAATCTTCTTAACATAATTCTTCTTCTTAGAATGTCTTCTAAAATTCTTTTTTAGTGTGGGACAATCTATCAAGTAACATTTTTTGGGATATTCTTCAGAAAATGTGAAAAGTCATGAAACCATTGAATGTGCTATCTTCACCAATGACATAACTTTTTTTGAAGGCATGGTGTTGATATTTCTCTATGGAATATTTAAGTCCATTACTATAGAATAATTCTTGACTTTTTCATTAAGCTTTTATTTTATCGATCTCATAACTTCTTCTTATATCATGACTTTTTCCTTCATCATTTCCTCATGTAAAATCATGACTTTTGTAAAAGTTATGCCTTCCTTCCACACTATAATTTTTGTCTCATCTTTCTTTTGATATTCAATGATAATTATCATTGTTCTATTTTTCTCTCCAAGTACATCAACAATGAGTTGTGGACTTTCCTTTTTTTGCCTTTGTCTATGGTCTCAAAAGTTCTATTTATCAATTTACCATATTTTTCAATTACAAATTTAATCATTTTAGCATCTTCTTTCACATCTTCAAGGTAGTTTGACTTCATTTGCTGACCTGTATTTGACACTTGCTGATGGAGTATTGTCGAGTGTGACAAAAAAGAATGCGGCAAAAAAAATTTGGGATACTCTCACAAGGTTGTACAAGACAAAGTCACTTCACAATAAGATCTTCTTAAAAAGAATGCTTTACACTTTGTGAATGATGAATTCTGTTATGGTAACTGATTATATCAACACTCTGAATACTTTATTTTCGCAACTTACTACGTTGGGTCATAAGATAGAAGAAATTGAATGTGCTGAGATTTTACTTCAGAGTTTACATGATTCGTATGATCAACTCGTCATCAATCTAACGAATGGTGCAATGACAGATAGTTTAATTTTTGATAATATTACCTCTGTCATCTTAGAAGAAGAAAATAGACTAAAAAATAAAAAGGATATATATGTAAATACACAACAAATAGATGTTTTGACGATGATATGAGAGAGATCAATGGAGCGTGGCTCTAGTGGGAGTCAGAATTATGATAGATCAAAATCTCGAAGTAAGAAAAAAATTAAATGTTATAATTATGATAAGAAATGACACTTAAAAAGAGATTGTTGGTTTAAGAAAAGAAATATGGATGATGAATTATCTAAGACACAAGGGAATGTTGCAAGCATCAATGATGAAGGTAATATTTTATATAGTGAGGTAACAATAATGGTTGAAAGTAAAAAAAATAGTTTAGTAATGTATGATTACTAGACTCGAGAACATTGTGGCATATGATATCTCGGAGAGATTGGTTTCACAAATATGAACCTATCTCACATGGGTCGGTGCACATGGGTGCTGATCATACTTTGAAAATTGTTGGTATGAGTACTATCAAAATTAAAATATTTGATGGTATGATTCGTACCATTCAAGGGGTACGACATGTGATTGACTTAAAAAAATCTATTGTCTTTGGGACAAATAGATAGTCTTGGATGCGAAACTCGTATTAAAAATGAGATGATAAAGATTGTAAGAGATTCATTTTTGGTAATAAAGCGAGAAAAGATCACAGCAAATTTATTCATGCTTAAAGGAGAAATAGTACAGGAAGCGGATGTATGTGTTGCATCAATTACTAAAGAAGAAGAATCAACGATGATATGACATCTCAAACTATGGCACATGTCAAAACAATATTTGAAGATTCTCTCAAGTAAAAGGTTACTTCTGGAGCTCAAAATGGTAAATTTACCTTTTTATGAGCATTGTGTTACTAGTAAGCAGAATAGATCATCATTTAAAATATCAAATGTAAGAAGTAGAAATATTCTAGACTTGATATATTCTTTTGTATGAGAATCACCTGAAATATCTTATGAAGGAGCAAAGTATTTTGTATCATTCATTGATGATTATTCAAGGAGATGTTGGGTATATCCAATCAAGAAAAAGACAGATGTGTTTTTAACTTTTAAAGAATTCAAAGCATGGGTGGAACTTGAATATGGGAAAAGAATTAAGTATTTGCTGACAGATAATGGAAGTGAGTATACAGTTGGTGAATTTCTTTTTTTTTGTAAACAAGAAGGTATCAAATGATAATTCACAATCACGTACACGCCACAACAAAATGGAGTAGCAGAACAGTTGAACAGAACTCTTGTAGAAAGAATGAGAGTAATGTTAAGGACTGCAAGACTACTCAATTCCATTTGGGCGGAAGCAGCAAAAACTGCATGTTATGCAATATATCGATCACCATCAACATCGATTGATTTGAAGAAACTGATGGAGATGTGGATGGGTAAGCCAGTATACTAGTTTACTTTACATTATTTTGGATGTTCTGCATATGTGATGTACAACACCCAAGAAAGAACAAAGATGGATCCAAAATCTAGAAAATGCATATTCTTAAACTATGTTGAAGGAGTGAAGGGGTATTACCTGTGGGAACCCACTGACCACCATGTAATTATCAGCAGAGATGTAAATTTTAAAGAAAGAATTGAAGATTATAGCACATTAAAAGAAGTTTCAGAAACTACCACTGTTCATGTAGAAAATGATCATATACAATATGTTCCAAAATCAATGGAGAAAAATCTAGAGCATGAAGTACATGAACAAGTCGTGTCTGAGACTCAAGAAGTTAGTCCGCCAACTTGTAATAACAGATCACCATTTGGGCACAAGAACAACTCGGAATATGTTACAAAGAGAAACATTGCATATTATCTCCTAATAGAAGATGGAGAACCTTCAACATTTCAAAAAGCTTCAGATAATTCAGATGCATCTCTGTGGATGACAGTAATGGTAGAAGAAATCAAAGCTCTACACAAGAACAAGACTTGGAAGCCAGTAATATTACCAATTGGAAGAAAAGCTATTAGCAACAAATGGGTTTACAAGATAAAGTGGGATAGCAATAATCAAGTAAAATGGTATCGTGCAAGATTGATGATAAATGGATATGCTCAGAAAGAAGGTATTGACTTCAATGAAATTTTTTCTCCGGTGGTTCGTCTTACAATAATTAGAGTAGTAATAACTATATGTGCTACACTTAATTTGTATTTAGAGCAGTTAGATATTAAAACTATTTTTCTTCATTGAGAAATTGAAGAAGAAATTTATATGTTCTAGTCAAAAGGATTTGTTGAAATTGGTAAGGAGAACTTGGTTTGTAAGTTGAACAAATCTCTATACGGTCTGAAACAAGCACCGAGGTGTTGGTATATAAGATTTGATTCCTTCATCATGAGCCTTGGGTATAATAGACTTAGTTCAGACTATTGTACATACTACAAAAGGTTTGATGAAAATGATTTCATCATTTTACTATTATATGTGGATGACATGTTGGTAGCAGGCCCAAACAAATATTGAATCAAAGAATTGAAAGCACGGTTGGCTAGAGAATTTGATAAGAAGGACTTGGGACTAGCAAACAAGATTCTAGAGATACAGATTTACCGAGATAGAAATAATAAGAATATTTGGCTTTCTCAACAAAATTATTTTAACAAGATCTTGCGTCATTTCAACATGCAAAATAGTAAGCCAATCTCTACCCATCTTCCTGTTAATTTCAAATTAGCATCAAGCATGTGTCCTAGCTCGGAAGAAGAGAGGAGGAAGATGTCTCGAGTACCATATGCATCAACAGTGAGAAGTTTAATGTTTGCAATGATTTGTACAAGACCAGATATTACACAAGCAGTGAGAGTTGTTAGTTGATTCATGGCAAATCATGGCTTAGAACATTGGAGTTCTGTGAAGAGAATTTTCATATATCTGAAAGGAATCTCAAATACTACAATATGCAATGGAAGTTCAGATCTTATTGTTAGAGGTTATGTTGATACAGACTATGCTGGAAATATTGATAATATCAATTTTACAATAGGTTATGTTTTTACTCTTGATAATAGCAACTTACAGAATCTGTTAGTTGGTTTTCAAAATTACAGCCTATTGTATCTACTTCTACGATAGAAGAAGAAAATGTTGTAGCTACACACGCCAGTAAAGAGGCAATCTAGTTTCAGATACTATTGGAAAAGCTTGGATACAAACAAAATAAGATTACTTTATTTTATGATAGTCAAAGTACTCTACACTTAGCAAGAAATCTAGTATTTCACTCAAAGACAAAACACATTAGTGTACAATATCATTTTGTACAAGAGAAAGTCGAAAAATGTAGTGTGGATTTGCAAAAGATTCATGCTGAAGAAAACATAGCGGATGTTTTGACCAACCCATTTAGCACTGACAAGTTTGAATGGTGTAGAACTTCATGTGGCTTAACAAAATTGGAAGCAAGTATTGACAAACAAAGAAAGTGATTTTCAAGTGGGAGAATGTTATTCTATTGGGGTTAGGTGAAAATTACCTAGCCCACATTAGAAATCTCTTTGGAGATTTCTGAAACTTTTCCTATAAAAGGACTTTTCCTATTCCTTTGAAATTCATTCCCATATATTTCCAATTTCTTTTCTTTTGATTGTATTTTATTTCATTAGTAATTTATTGCTTTAGCTTTAAATTTTGTATTTTTCAAATTATTGCGATTTTAGTTTTTTTTTAGCTCTGTATTTCCAAGTTCATACTAGCTCCCAAGTTGCATAATGTCTTATAAAAAATATGCTTCCTAAAATATATGAAATCATAAAACTCTTTTAAACTTTAAGCTTTGTCAGGAGTTTATATTGAATGATAATGATATCAATCATTTTTTTTCATGTCTACAATTTTTCCTTTCTACCCATGATGTCTTTTATAAATTTTACATAGTGGGACATTTGGAATATGGATTCAGTGAAAAAAATATTAACTTCTAACTTTCTAAAAATTTTAAGGAATCTCTCAAATTATTCATCCAATTTCCTTTCTAAATTATTATCAAAAAGACATTTGGTTGGAGACTTTGTTTACCTTGTGCATAGTCATTATACTCATTGCTTCAATTAGTCGGTATCTCATCCTCTAATTCCACTTCTTCATGTGTAATAGCTGGTGATGTGAATTTGCACTGAGCTATGGTAGTATAGCAACATTGAAAAACATCATGGCATCAGATATTGCGATGCTTGGTGACATAACTTTGAAAAATATTGTACTACTATGTGTGATGCCCAAAGGTTTGGTAGTCCATTGACTAATTTTTAATCCACTAAAAACTTGTGAATGTTGAGTAACCTGATACTATGTTGAGTCCCATTTACCGGGATTCATAATTTGTAAAAACTCAGATGGAGGCATGGATCTGATGCTGGTATTAGATATCAAGCCCTATATATTAATAAATCTATACTCTGATATGAAGCTATGATGCCCCTTGCATGGGAACTCTATCCAAAATTCAATCCATACAATACCACTATCACATGGCCCATCTAAAATTCAATAACACATAATGACCACAAAATCCATTTATGCATAAAGATAGCCCCAGCAACACATTCATACATACTCAAAAGACACAATGATATATCAAAACAATTTAAGAGTTTTAATCATGATACTCCAATATAAAATATCCACAAGAAAATAATGAATTATTTTAGTTTGTTTGATAAAAAGTTACATCAAATATACAATTTGAATTTTTTCACAAATGCAAACTTGAATGGAAGACATCCATCGATGTTTGTCATGCACTTGAAATATTTCTATAAAGGGTGAGCCATGTCTAATATAGAAAATTTTTATGAGGACTACTTTCCTCCTAAGTACACATGCAGTGGTCATTCTCATAATTTAATTTCACATTTCTAAAAATATAATTTCTATTATGAAAAATATTATAGCCATGCAATAAGATGAAACTTAATGATGTACCATGCCCTGAGCCCTTACTAGCTCCCACAATGTCTAATAGTAAAACCTCATTTATGAGTATATCAAATGATATCTTTTGAAATTGAATGTTTGTTTGTAATCAAAATATTTTATTGATGCCACCTTTATAAAAATCTTTTTTAAAATCATAATTCTGTATTTTTAGTTTGGGTAAAAGATTTTTCATGGATGCTGATACTTTTGGACTTACATCAATAGATATATCTAAATCATTTTGGGCCTTTCTCTCAATGGAGAATCAACACTATTAACTATTACTCACACATTTTTTTCCATGATATACAATGTCATGCAACTTTGTTGGACAATATCTAACGATAACAAGCTTACTCATCAATCACCAAGTGCGAAGATTGAACATAATCATATATCCATTTAATATGTTGTCCTTGCACATATGCAATTGAAATACTATGCACTTGGTGATTAGTTCTTAGTCTTTCTATTGTCTTCATCTATTATCAATGCAATTGAAAGTAAATGTAGAAGATTTATTTGGGGAGCATCTCTCTCAGGTAGATTTAGGCTTAAGGCCCCATAGGAAATAGTATATCACACTATATCATCCGGAGGCCTTGGTATCTCTGGATTATCAATTTGGAACACATTATTTTTCATTAAAAACTTGTGGAATAAAAAGGAGGATTACCTTTGGATAAAATGGATCCACCGTTTTTTTATTAACTCTTTTAACATTTGGGATTACTAAATATCCAAAGAGGACCCCCCTTTGGAAATCTCTAATCTCGATTAGGGATTTACTAATTGAAAATGCATGGGTGGTAAAGAAAGCAGAAATACTTCTCAATTCTTGGGGGACAAAGGAAAGATAATTTCGGATGCATATAGATATTTAGCTGGAAACAATAAGATGAAAACTAAAGCTTGGACTAAAGTTATATGGTTACCTAATCATGTTCCAAAACATGCAATCTTTTTATGAATTATGAAGTATTGTAAAATCACAACTAAAGATCACCTATTCACAGTCCCAAGAAATATGCAGTGTGAATTCTATTCCCAACCAAAAATTTTGAGCTTATTTTCTTTGAATACCACTTCACCAAAAGTCTATGGAACAATCTAAAGCTTTGGACATCAATAAAAGTGCCGATGGAACCATTCCATGTAACATTAAAAGCCTAAAGGATCTATAATCAACCAATATAGTCATGAACTACATAAGAAAAGCCGTGTTTGCAATAGTTCTATATTATACTTGGAGAGAAAGAAATTACAGATGACATGAAGTAAAAGCCCATGATGCAAAGTCTATCCTAAGGAAGATAAAAATGAAAGTTTTTATTGTATTTCATAATGATTGTATTAGCTTGAAACTCAATTAGGATGTACAAATTTTGATAGTGCCTTTTTATTACTTATCAAAAAAAACATACACACATATGATCATATATATAGATATTTATATATTTAAATGATATGTGGGTGTATGTTTATATATAGATCTATATGTTTGTTAATTTATATATGTTTATATATATATATATATATACTAATGCATATTTGTTTTTTTATTTTTAATATATTTTAATATAATTATTTTGATTTGTTTTTTCAAATTATAATACCATTTTATCAAGTATTTCATTGTGATTGTAGCAATTGGACGACATGAGTTTGTATTCCACCTTGCCACTTCTAGCTAGAGTATTTATTATAATTTTAAAAATATATTTCATGAAATTATTATTTATGAATTCAAAAATGTATTTTCTAAGTTTGTAATAATAGTTTCCAAATTAATTAAATTAATTTTTTTAAAAATTTTTCAGAGTAAATTTGGGTTTGATGAATTTTAATGTATCAAAACTTAATTATTTTTAACTTTGTTATAGTTTTTTTAATGAAAAATTTGATGCAAAAAAATTCAAATCTCCTAATATTTTATATTATGATGAGAAGACAGAAAATGAAGATTGTAGTTAACATTTCTTGAAAAGTAATCAATTATTTGCTTTTGGAATATGTGCTAATTAATGTGTTAATTAAAAAACATTTAGCTTCTATATTCATAGTTATCTGGCCATTATTTAGGATATATTCTATTTTCATAGTTATTGAAATAACATATTGTATAGAAATATTCACTGATTGATAAATTCACAATTATCATAAAAAACTTGTGATATCACAGATTTATTGATAATCATGAATATATTAAAAAAAATCAAAAAAAATTTATATTTCTAAAAAAAATATCTAAATTTTTATGTAATATATTTGAATTTATTTATAATCATATGAGTATACATATTTATAATAAAATTTTAATGTATATAAATATAATTATTATATATCTAGATATATTTAGATATTTTGATTTTATGATAATATATATGTGAAATAAATTATTTTAATATTAATTTATAGTATTACTAGTGAATTTACTTATATTTTTATAATCAATGAATTTTAATAAATTAATATAAGTATTAATTATATTTGAATTAATAATATATTACATTACTAATAAATAAATACAAGTAAATTTAATAGTATTCATATATTATAATCTAATTAAATTTGTACTTTCAATAAATTTAAATAGTATAAATGTATATTTAAATAAATATTTTATTATATCCATTCAAACAATAAATAACTGAGATTAACTCTAAAAATTGTTTATATATAAAAATATAATTAAATATGATATTAGTTTTATATTCAATAGAACTAAATAACATAAATATCAAAATAATTAAATTATAATTAACTAATATATGTAATTAAAATTTATTATTCATTAATATGATATTATTTAATTTTATATCACAAGTTATGATATTATTTATATCATAAGTTATTGATATTTTATGTCAAAATATTCATGGATATATCCTCATATATTTAGATATATCTATAAATAAAGATACTGATATATCCATAATATTTAATATTTTTGTCTTTGGTCACTAATTACAATATCTAAACAATTTTATATTCATTGTCTTAAATTATGTTCAACCAAGGTACATAGTACCGTTAAGATTTTTTAAGACTCATTTTGTAGCTCCTAGATGTATATGTGTTGAAGAATGCATTAATCAAAATAATATATTTATAGCATAAATGTTTTCGGTTCTAATTGTTGAGACATATAGAAGACTCAATTAGGATTCTTTATAAATTCTCATTAAATTTTTGTACCTTTAGTTAATTTTAGTTTTTGATTTGTTTGAACGGGTGGATACGTATCAATTCCATAATTGTTTATAATGTTCTATATGTAATTAGGTTAAGAATTGAATACTCCAAAATTATCTCAAGTTATTTCAATTCTTAGTCAATGATGAAGTCCTAAATCAGACGTTTCATATTTTCTAATCTTATCTTTTTTAAATTTGTTAATTAACTTCTCATTCTTACTCATAAAATTACATCACCCACATCTATAGTAACTATCATAATATTAGTAGTGTTATCCTTTAATAAGTATAATGTGAGTTCACTTGAGCTTTTAATGCAACTATGTTTTAGTAAGTAGGTATTATGTGTGTGTACCAAGCCCGTAGAGCTTGTTAAAGCCCATATTATGCTTTGTTTAGTTTATATACAATAGTTTCATAATGTTTTACTATGAAACTAGGGGGTTGGTCTATATATATTTCTTCTTTTAAGTTCTCATTTATGAATGATGACTTTATATTTAAGTGATACAATGGTCATCCTCTATGACAACACATGTCATGATCAAACATATTGTTTCTTGTCGGGCGACTAGTGCAAAGGTATCAAAATAATTTTATTGAGTGTAAACTTTAGCACCCAATCTTGCCTTGAAGATTGGTTTGTTATTTTTCTAATAATTTTTTAGTTTTTTATCCATTTTACTCTAATGATGTACTTATTTTTAGGTAGATCAACTAAAGCCTAGGTTTTATTTTCAACCATTGATTCAAATTATTTCTCTATATCTAATATGCATTCATTATGTTGTATTGTCTTCTTGAAGTGTTGAGGTTCTACTATTGTTAAATTATATTTTTCATAGATATATTTCAATGATTTATGCTTAGTTCATATTGAGGGTGAAGTAGATGAGTGAGACTCAGAAGAATAGTTAGAATAGAACTCAAACTTCTAAGTTTTATTATATGTGCATCCATAATTGTCTAACATCGAGTTTGATTCATTTGGCTTATTTTCAATTTCAATTACATCTTCAAAATTAGTGATTATTTTTAATGACATATTCACATGTTTTTAGTCAGTATATTAGCCCAATAAGACACTTCTAGTTATCGAAAATGTATTGTTTTTAAGGGTAAATAGTCTATAACTTTAGTAGTTAAAACTACAACTCACAAGGATTGATCTTTGGCTAGTGCAGTCTAACTTTTAAGCAATTTCTTTATGTTTTCTCTCAATTGAAGTTCGAAGCTTGAATAAATATGATATTTTTAGAATAGATGTAGTACATTTGTTAAGTAGATACATAGGAGTGTTTACTACTTTTGCCCAAGAGTATTTGAGAAGATTTTTTTTTTCTTAACATAGTTCTAGCCATCTATATAATTATTCTGTTTCTTCTATCAATAATACTATTTTGTTATGGTGAGTAAGAGACAACAACTATCTTGCTATGCCCTTGCTTTCACGATAAGTTGTGAATTCTCCAGAGAGGAATTCACTTTCTTTATCACTTCTAATTCTTTCAAGTAAGCTTCTAGATTATCTTTCAATAATATTTTGAAAGTTTTCAAAGAACTTAAAAGGTACATATTTAAATTTCAAAAAATTCAAGCAGATCATTATTGTGTAATCATCTACAAGCAACATAAAATGTATGTTTTTTGCCAGAAATGATATTGATATTGGACCACAAATATCAATGTTCACTAAATTAAGTGGTGATGAAACTCTCCATGCCACAACTTTTGGATAGGGTTACCTAGAGTTTTTCTCTATAGCACTTATATAGCATACAAATTTTGCTATCTTTGTTACATAGGGTAACCCTTCTGCCATATTTTTATTAACAATAAGTTTTAAACTCTTATAATTTATAAGTCTTAACATCTTATGACATAGACTAGATAATTGTAACATTTACATTTTTAATGTAGTGTAGGGATAATGAGTTATGTTAAGAGAAAAATGTTTATTTTATGTCATTTCAACTTTCTATATAGAAATTCTGGAATCTTTATTGAACAGGACAAAGTTATCTTCATAGATAACTATATAATCTTTTTGGATCAATAACCTCATCTCCTTTCGGAGTGGTTATTTTAAATTTTCCTTTTACATTCATAAAAATGAGAGAAGTATTGCCTATTTTTACTTAGGAACTTATAGTTGAGCTTAAATTCAAAAATATACCTTTGTTTTCAAACATATGATTTGAACAATCGCTATCCATAAACTAAGTGTTGAATGATTTAACAGATGAGTCTGTAATGAAGAAGAGAATTTCTTCCAGGGGTTTCTATTTAGTACAAATAACTTGTTGTATAACCTTGATTATACAATGCTTCATTTGGTGACCAAATCTCTTACAATAAAGGCACTGTGTCTTTCTTCTATACTAGCAGTTTTTTTCCGAGTGACCACTCTTCTTATATATTACAAAAATATGTAGAAGAGTGGTCCTTTGTTTTTAATAAGTTTTTAGAAACAAAATACTTTTGCTCTTGGCTATTTGTTTTTCATTTTATACTCCTTTTGCATTTCTCTAGTGGCTCAGTTAAAATTTGCTTACTAATGCACTAGTGTTCACTCTAAACCACAAGGCCACTTCAAGTGATGGTTTGTCATTTTTCCAAAGTCTTTGTTCGAATGATTTTATCACTTTATGCAATTGGATCCATGTGTTTAGAAAAGACTTCACCAGATCCTAAATATCTTTTGATTAAAAGAGTTTATATTTTAACATTATAGAAATCATATTATTTCCATTCATATTAGAGGATTGAGATAGATCGAGTTGAGATAGATATTTTTTATTTTAACAAGTATAAGATTTGATTTATTTATCAAGATCCAAATCATGATTCTGATGTTTTTTAGATTTGATTGAAATTAATTTAGATATAATAATTTCAAGTCTATGTATGAATAAATACACCACAAATCTAAAATATAGAAAATTTTTTTTATGAAGAAATCTTGAAGTAAAAAAAGAAATTGTAATAAATATTTTACAATGAGTATTTTAAGCTTTCTTTGATATTAAATGTTAGTAATAAAACTTTTAAAGAATAAGCTACTAAAATCAATACATAAGCACGATCAAGTTTTTTATGAAATTTCAAAGAAGAAAGGAAGAAGATAAGAGAAAATGATGAAGAAATAGATAAATGAAAATGAAAAAAGATACGTCATACTTTTAGAAATTTACACTTTATAGAAAAAGGGAAAGGCTAAAGAAAAATAGAATAAAATAATTAATTATGCATATATGAGAATATGTGCCCATCAATCTTTTAACTAAAAATATATTTTATTTAAACTACATAGTTAATGTGCAAACAAAAAGATGGTAGTAGACAAAAAATATGGAAAATTTCTATTGTGGCCTCATTTAAAATATATAAATTTTGGTTTAATTTTTGAAAAATTTTAAAAAACACTATAAAACATATAATTTTTATGTTTTGGGGCTTAAAATATTTTTAAGCTCAAGGTGCCCATGTGCTATCATATTCCACTTAAAAAAAATTTATTGTCCAGTTTTTGAATTCAAAAATCACCTAAAAGCAATGAAATTGCTTTTTGTTTATTTAAATTAAAAGATATGAGATAGAATAAAATACGAAAACCATCCATAAAATATGATATTGCTTCTCTAAAATAGGTTTTGTTTATTTTAATTAAAAGATATATATAGAGAGTTATAAATATGTATATATATATATATACACATATATATATATATATATATATATATATATATATATACACATATAGATATGTGTGTGTGTAAACTTTTAATTATAAAATCAAAAATGGTTTTTAGAATCAAAAAACAATTTTGCTTTTTTCAAGTAATTTTCTAATTTGAAAACTGCATAGAATTTTATTTAAACAAAATGTGATAATGCAAAGCCAAATTGGGCTTTCTAATTTTTTGGGGCCAAAACATAAATATTTTATATTTTGTGTTATGTTTTTTTTTTTATTTTTAAAAAATAGAATACAACTTTAATATTTTTATTTTGGGTCACAAAAATATAATTTTCTCCCAAAATAAAATAAAAAGAACAAAGAAAGAAAGGAGATCTTGTTGAAAGTGTAGCATGTAGAAAGGATCTAAGTAGGGGACACAAATTAAGTGTCATAAAAATAAGGAAAAGTAATATATGTTGTACTAAATAAGTGGAAGGTGGAAGAGAAAAATAAAAAAGAATATTCATTCTGTGTTTAATGAAAAACATGGAATGATGAAAAATAAATGGAAATGAAAACAAAGTAAACACATTGTCTATCATTTTTTCACCCTCTAGTTTTATTTTTTTGCACATGAGAATTATGATTGGAAATGCTACAATCACATACCTTTTATAAATATTTTGCAATCAATGACCATTATTTTATAATGAATGAATACTATTTATGAAAGTCATTTTGCTTCATCATCAAGATATTTTGTTATCTTACAATACCCTTTGGTCTTCTTATAAGCCTATAAATAGGCATGATCATAGTGAAATAAAAAATAATCTATATTCTTCTCTTTATTTCTTCCTCTTTCTTTACAACACATTGTCAACATGACTATTGATTTGATTTTTGTATATTCATCTTGATAAAGATACTAAATTCTTATCTCAAATATTATTTTATTTTTTATAACCATTGCTAAAGATGCACAACATTCTATTGCTCATGTTCATTTTCAGAATAGATTGGTTGGATCTTTTATCAAACATCTATAATTGATTGCTAGACCATAATTGTTCTAGCAATTCCCTGATCACCCTATCAAAACAATTCATCAAGATAATGCTAATGAATTTTCATCTCTAACATTCCTAGATTATTGAATGCCTATCAGTATAGATGTTCTACATCCTTTTGCTTGCGTTCATTAATCCCCATACAAAGCAATATGAACTAGAAGTTCAGAAAATAATTCATTTACAAGATATTGTGAATTAATTACTTGATTCTTTTATTGATTCTAAAAAATTTACAAAATCACTTATCTCAATTGCAAATATACCAGCAAGATTTGAAATCTCAACGGGAAAATTATAAAGTTACTTGAAAACCGAACATAAGCCATGATTAAAATGTGGAAGACCTATTGGCTCTAAAGACACAATTCCTAGAAAAAGAAAAAGTGTTATATCTATGATTCCTATTGAAGAGCATATAACTATTAAGCTCTAGGTCAATGAACAAGTAGTCTTCACATAGACACCAGTCAATGAGTTATCTCTTAATGAAGTACTAGTACATAACAATTAAGAGATCTCTATTAATTGTATATATGAGAGAAGACTTTGGGATTTAAATACTACCCATATAAATAATGTTTTTTTTTTCAAAGTGGCCATATACATATTAAACAATAATGATGATCAGGAGCCATAAATTATAAATAAATATTGAAATCAACTTGATTGAGAAAAATGAAAAGAAGTAATTCAGATAGAACTAATTTTTTAGCTAAAAGAAATATATTTAAGGTAGTAGTTCTAATATCTTAAAATATTAAGCCTGTTAGAAATAGATGAGTGTTTGTGTGAAAAAAAATAATGAAATCATATGATATAAAGCTTACCTTGTTCCATATGATTTTTCACAAAAAATTAAAATTTACTATGAGGAATTAAATTCACCACCAATAGATATAATCATATTTAGATATTTAATATATTTGGTAGTCTTAAAAGGACTAGAAATATATTTGATGTATGTTTTCACAGCTTATTTGTACATATCCATAGATAATAACATATACATGAAAATCCATGAAACATCTATGTTGCCCGAAGCAAAATTTTCAAATAAAACATGATATGTATTCAATAAAATTACAATGATCCTTGTGTGGACTCAAACAATCTGATAGAATGTGGTAGAATTGTTTGAGTACTTATTTATTGAGAAAATAACATATATATAATTTAATCTACTCATGTGTATTTATCAAGAAAATAGAAATCAATTTGACAATTATAACAATGTATGTAGATGATTTGAATCTAATAAGGACTCGTGAAGGGCTCCTAGAAACAACTTATTAGTTAAAGAAAGAATTTAAGATGAGAGATATACGTAAGACTAGATGTTGCTTCAGCCTACAAATTAAGTATTTATTAAATGATATTTTTGTCAATCAATCAACAAATTCTAAAAAAGTTTTGAAGTGCTTTTATATGAAAAAAGTACATCCTTTAACTTTTCTATGGTTATGAAATCATGTTAAGTGGATAAATATTTGTTTTGTCCTAAAGAAGATCATGAAAATCATTAATATATCTTGCAAATTGTACCAGGCCATACACAGCCTTTTTATTGAGCTTAATTGCAAGATATAGCTTAGTGCCTACTCTTAGGCATTGGAACGGGGTAAAATATTTGTTGAGATACCTTCGTGAGATAACTAATATGGGGGTATTTGATTCCAAATTATTAAAACCAGAGTGACTTGGTTATACTGATGTCGGATACCTTTTGGATCCCCATAAGACACAATCATAAAGAGGATATATATTTTCTTATAGCAATACTGCTATTGCTTAGAGATCTATTAAGCAAATAGTGGTGGCAACCTTCTCTAATCATTTAGAGCTATTAGCAATACATGAGGCAAGCAAAGAATGTACATGGTTAAAATCTATGATTCAACATATTAGTAACTCTAGTAGTATTTCTCCTATTTCAAATATAACAACAATATTATATGAAGATAAAGCCACTTATATTGCACAACTCAAATGTGCAAACATCAAAGGAGACCAAACTAATCATTTTTCTACACAATTTTTTCACACGTATGAGTTTCAAAACAATAGTTAGATTGATACAATAAATCAGGAATAGTAATAATCCTGCTAATTTATTCATTAAGGAATTATCTACTGTGACCTTCAAAAAATTATTATGTCAAATTGGAATGCGGAAGCTTCAAGATCTTCAAACTGAGATATTAAAATATTAGGAGAAATCTTGAATACTCACAGTATATTGTAATTTGTTTCCTTCACTAGGGTTTTGTCCCATTGGGCTTTTCCTAGTAATGTTTTAATGAGATAGCTTTACTTTCAAAATATATGTACTCTTTCATTCACTAAGTTTTTGTCCCACTAGATTTTTCCTAGTAATGTTTTAATGAGACGTGTTCTTCGATGTTATTGTCATTCTAGGAAGTTTTATATATACTTTTTTATGAATAATTATTAATTTGTATTGAATGAATATTATTTATGAAAGTCTTTTGGCTTTATCACAGTAACTTTTGGTTTTCTCATGGTAGCTCTTTGCCTTCTTATAAGCCTATAGATAATCCACATCTGAGTGAAATAAAAACAATCTCTCTTTTTCTTCTCTTCATTTATTCCTCTTTCTCTACAATAATAACAAAATAAAAAATAATTTCTATTTTTTGGATTACCATAGATGTGAAATGAAAAACAAATACAAATTCACATTCATAAGTTGAGTTCTATTTGGGTGTGGTTCATCAAGGGGGTTATCCATTCAATTTTTCTTTGGTTGGCTTATGCAATTAAAATCCACAACATGCTCTAGTGTTGAGCACATAAAAAAAATACATGAGGTTACTTGCAATATTTCTTGGAATGTATGAAGCACAAAAAGGATTACGTAAGTTTAGTGTATAGTTCTATTTGTGAAATACCTAGAAATCAAGTATTTTCATTTATTATTTTCTATTTTATGAATAAAAAAATTAATGTTTGTATTTGATTATGATTGTAGACCACTGTTAAGTATTTTTAATTACAACAATACGAATCTTTTATAGTGATAATTATGTCAATATGTGCACTTTTTTTGACATAATATGTATTTTAAATTTTGACTAAAGTTGTATATACTACATGTAGGGTGCATTTAGTGTTATAGCTGCAAAAATACGATCAAAACTGTCAATCGATCTCTTCATAATTTTTGATGTACATATCTAGTTAGCAATTTGTGTGTGTGTGTGTGTGTTATTATTTGTATGTATGTAAATATATATATGTATTTGTATAAATTAGACAATTTTGCTACTTATCTGGTAAACTTTTGAAATATATAAAATTATTTAAATGATTTAATTAGAGAATTGTCATATTTAATTAACTAGGATTGTATGGGAATAAGAAAACTTTTTGTATCAAATTAATGATATTCGAGCTCTAGTTTCATCTGACCTTGTTTTCTTAAAATTATTATGTGGAAGCATCACTATCTTTTCAACTTAGTCCATGTCTACCTCTAGTATTTTTGCCACACTAGGAATGCCATACGACCTCACTCAAGGACTTTCTTATAATCAATTATCTATTAGCTATAAACTTATGCCTCTATTGTGGATATCTTATGCATAAAAAAAATCAAGTTATTCAATAAACAATACATAGAAACCAATGACTGTCCTACCTGGCAAGAAATTTACCCCCATATTTTTTCTTAAAGAAATTTTTAAAATACAACATAAAGAATAAAAAATTTAAATTAAAGAAATTAGTTTATGTAATAAATATATTAAGAAGATGACAATATTAGAGCCGTTAGATTTCAATTTTTGATTTGAAGTGATTGTAAACATAAATACATGCACGCACTAGAAGATAAATGAAATAAAATGGAATATTAAAATAGTACAATTAAATAAGAAAAAGAAGTCACCAATACAAAAATAAGAAAACAATTAAATAAATAAATAAAAAATTATAAATAATACACGTTGGTGGAAAACCTTAAAAATGACTTAATGTTTTAGAATTTTAAATAATTACCAATAAAGATTAAATAATTTTTTAAAAGAAACCTACTTGAGTCTTCACTAAGAAATTTATTTTTTAAACTTTAATAAAAATGTTTTTATTTGTATGCTTAAGTAGAAATTTGATGTTTTAAAGCCTAAGTGATTGTTTGATAGAAAATTGTTATAAACCCTTTTTTTTATCCTATTTGAAATCCTAACCATTTTTGAAAGAAATAAACATCAAAAATGCCTTTCTTAAGAGGCGCACAAAAAGAAAAAAAAAAGTCTAAAATAAAATCTAGGTGTTATTTTCATTATTCTTGATGAATTGTTATAAGTTTTTAAAATGAAAATGATAAGATTGGGCAGTTAGATTTTAATTTTTGATTTTGAGTTTTGATTATAAAAGGAAACATATACGCACACTTCAGAATAATAATTGATATTAAACTAAATAAAAAATATGTACAAAAGAATTTAATAATGATGAAAAGAAAACACAAATAAATAAAAATTAATGTAAAAAAATGATAAATAAGCAATGGTGGTGGAAAATCCTATAAATGCCCAAAAAGGTTGTATAATTGTAAACAAAATAAAAGATTTATAAAATTTTCAAATGAAAAATAATGAGTTGACTTGGAAAATAAATTTTTTTATCGAAATGTCCTATTTGTATGCTTATAAAAAAATTAAAATTTAAACCCTATTTATAGATTATTCTTCTTGATAGAAATTTCTTTTAAACTCTTTTATTTTAAAACAAACTATGTTTTGAAAGTAATCAAAACCATTCTAACACCACATGAAAAATAAAATTATGATCTAGGGCGTCACCCCACATTTTTTTTTAATATTGGGGTTATGTTTTGTTTCATTAGAAAAAAAATATCCCTCCATATTCATCTTGACATTTAGTGCTGTATATGTAATTTGTTTTTACTTAATAATCTATTTTAATATTTTCATGTAAGTGCAGGAAAGGAAATATTAAAAGCCCGGGGATGCAGCAGTAGCACAATAACGGATGTCCTGCTGACCGGTCAACGGGCCGAAATTTTTGGAGCAGAGCCTGGCCCGGTCCATGATCCGACCCACTTCGGTTAAATGAATCGGCTGTTTATTTTTTGTATAAAATATTTGTATTTATTTTTCGGGCGGCTGTTTTTTGACCCGGTTGAACTGTTCATCATCCCTCTCTTCTCTCTGTGTGATTTCGCGACTGCTCCGTATGGCATACTGTAAGACGTTCTATTTTGGTTTTAATCTGTAACGCATAAGTGTTTTCTGGTGGAGGTAGCTAGTTGTACAGAGCGACTAGCGAACCACGTTATTTCATGTGTTGAATTCTCGTTTTTGATTCTGTCGTGGATGCTGTTGGATTGAGATATATATATTGCTTGTTTCTGTGTTTCTGTTGTTTTCTGTTTCTTAATCTCACTACCCGTGGAAGCGTAATTACCCAACATTTAGCAAGTTCTTACATGATTTAGATGCATATTTTTTGTTTACTATTTCATCTTATTTATTGAATGTTTGTTATTATTATTTTGGTAATAAAAGTGATTTTTTGAGATATTTCATTGATATAAGCTTGGGGTAAAGTTTATTTGAGACCAATTATGGAGTGTGTATGCTTTTCACTGATATAAGAGATATTTTAGTACTTAAAGTTGAATGAAAATAAGAATAAAAAAATGATATCAAAAAACAGGAGATACTGATTTTGATCTACATTGGTTTTTATGTTGGAGAGATTTTTAAACTAATATTCAAAATCAATCTATCTTAATCAATGAGCACAATATAATAGAAAACATATTAGGATTAATATGTTGAAAACTAGAAATTTTGAAAATATTCATGAACTCTCATGTCTATCAAAAAGAAACAATAAAGATTAGTAATTTGTACAAGCTGAATAATTTACGAGGGGCAAGAAATTTATATTTGATTCATTCAATAAGCATGATTTGGATCACATATATTTGGGTCTCCTACTCTAAATCGAAGAATACTAGTCCACATATTATAACATTTGATAATTATGAATGATATATAAATATATGTAAGAGTGCTACAAAAATATTAATATTTTATTTAGGAGATTTGTATTTTGGTAATACAAACACAAAATATTAGATTTTTGGTGCACTAGATTTTTCATAATTTAAAAAAGTATTCTAAATTTTAAAATAATTAAGTTTTGTTAAACTAAAATTCATTAACCTGATTTTTTCATCAAAAATTTGAAAAATAAAATAAAATTAGGTTTAATTAATTTTGAAATATTTGTTGGAAAGTGTGAAACCAAATATTAGTATTAAAGGGGACACGGTGGGATTCGAACCCATGTCTCTTCCATTTGCAAAATTCACACCAAATCACTAGTAAAACAAATATAGGTATTTATATATAGATAAAAATATAAATAGATTCACATATATAAGTATACATACATATATATATATATATATATATATATATATATATATATATATTGAAAAACACACACACACACCTATACACACACACACATACATATAAATATGTAAATATATATATATATATATATATGTAAAAGTATATATATATATATATATTAACAAACATATATATATATATACACACACACACACACATACATACATATAAATTTATTTAATATATATATATATATATATTTATTTATACATGACTATGTAAATATATTTATAAATAATTATATATCAATATAAATATATGTGTGTGTGTGTGTGTTTATATATATATATGCTTATGTCTATATATACATATACATATACATATATACACAAACACACAAACATACATACACACTTATATATGTACATATATAAACACACACACACACACACATATATATATATGTAAAAATATGTTTATGTGTGTGTGTTTGTATTTATATGTATATATAGATAGACATATGAACATATATACTATAAGAAAAAAGCAAATTAGAAATAATCAAATCCATTTCTAATCCTGTCACAACTACAATTAGCGACCTAAATAGAAATTGAATATTTCTAGTTCTAAAATGTTTCTTTCTAACTATTGCAACATAATCAAGATTTCACTGTTCATTTCTATTTCGATATTGAAATAGTGATGTAATAGAAATTCAAAATCTATTTATAAATTAGAAATGGAACTGAAACACCATATTTTATTTATTTGTCTACAACGGGTATATTTCTCATTTATTGTTGTTTCTATATGATGTATATAATATACAAATATAGACATAAACATATACACTACAATCCAATTTATACTGCACACTATTCATCAAATAATATTCACTAAAAAGTATAGCATCAAATAACAAATATCAAAGTTCAATTATCCTAGTACATGTATATTATATTCATAAACATGAACATGAAAAAAAAAAAAGTTTAACACAACAATTTTCCTTACAAAAATACCATAACAACATAATAAGCAGCTACGAGTCATTATTAAGATGAGTATTCTTTTTGAGAGATAAGGATTGATATTCTTCAAAATAATAAAAAAAAAAGATGAAGTATCTGCTAATTTGCACATAATTTTTTATATCTTCAAAATTTTCAATTGTATTTCCTAATCTCTTTTAAGTCTTTCTTCTTCTCTTTTTTTTTTCTCTTCACTCTACTTTTGAAATCTTTTATTCTTTTGTATATCTCTTCATTTTTTATTTACAAAATATATTAAATTTCATGCATCTCCTCTTACACCTATTCATCAAATAAATTATTATAATTAAAAGATGAGGAAGAAGAGCTTCAAACAAAACTTAGATATAATATAGATACATAGGTACCAAGACCATACACTCACCATACACATTCATATTTCTATTACTAAATTTTTTTTTATTTTTATTATTTATCCAAAACTTCATAACAGAAATATTATTTTAATTCTTGATGATAATCTTGACTTAGTAACTATATCATAGTTTATTATTAATTAAAATTACTATATTTGAAACATAATGATTTATTTATATTTTCACACATAATTATAATTTAAATTTGTTATATACAAAAAGATTGAAAAATAATAATTCATACATATAGTAAATTTATGAAAGGTATGTACTATTTATTGTCAATACTTGGCCAAATAAATATTTTATGATAACTTTACATACAAATAATAGATTGTGAATAACCATCCACTTTTGATGTTGTAGTAGCAATGCATGTACCTTTTAATATAGGTGGAACATAGCTAACAATATTATCTGCTATATAATGAGATGAAGAAGAAAGATAAGTGGCAAATAATATGTGTGTCTTATGATGAGGTGATGCCAATGCATCCTCTATACGTATAGAAGAATGCAGAAAGATATTTATAGTATTATTGTCATTGAATAACTATTAAATTCCTCTTCAATTAACTATTAGTTGACATCCTCTATCTCTCCCCATGAATTGAAATCCTCGGTCACTTGAATTGTCATATCTCATACCTAATTCAAGTTTAATTTACATTAAAAAATGTAAATACAATAACAAAATATAATGAATATGTCATACTAACAAGACATAATGAGAAACACATTTACAATATAATTTTTTTTATGTAACACCCAAATTGTAATAGTTACAAAATTAGCAACACAACTCAACATCAAAGTCAATAAATGTTTACTCATCATCTGAAGTTTCTAACAAATCATCTCCAACTGCATATTCATTCTTGTCTGATTGTGAAATTAATTCTTTCATCTTCTTCTTCAACACGTGCATCATCAATGTCCAAATAGTTTTTATCTTCACCGACTAATGTTTCAAGCCTATCATTTGGCATGAGATTATTTGGATGAAGTTCCACATTATTATCTTAATATGCATGTACACATGATGGTGTCAAAATGACATCTATTTCAACAACTTTGATAATTTATCTAGGATTTATTTTACAATTAGCCCACCAATCACAAGTATTTCTTTTTGAGGTTGGATAAGTAGCGTAACACATTTATTCTGCTTACACCACAAGAATGAATAACTCATAACTTATGATAATATTTTTTATAGTAAACGTCCATAATGTTGTATTGATGATGAATTCTAATACCTTAATTTGATATATGATCAAACCATTCACACTTAAATAGAATTTTCTTTTTAATTTGAAAAGAATATGATACTCCAAGTGTAGAATTTCAATCACTTGACCAAGAAAGTCAATATTTTGATGTAGTAGAGTTAGACCCCTTGATGCATATACCACTATTCATTGAAGCTATATTTGAACCATATTTAAAAGTGTGAAATTTATATTCATTTACATAATGTATGAGATATATCGGTAAACTTCATAATGACCCTTTTGAATCTTTTATTGGTCTATTACATATATTTGATGATGAAAAATATACCTAAAAATGAAAAAAAATAAAATAGTACTGATATAATGTGGCTCGTTATTTTTTTAGAAGTAAAAATAATAAGTTATATACTGGTAATTTTTTCAAATTAAAATATGAAATCTTTGACATGCTTTAAATCAATCATAATATCTTCAATATATGGTTTTCTTTGCCTTAACTCCTTAGCATACATTCTACAAAAACAATATTGAAATTATATTGAATATTAAAATAAGTATATCTCATACCATGACAACGAAATGATAATGTAAAATAATTATAAATATTTTTAAATATAAGGTGTAACTTTCTTATAGTTCAACAAGATATATGCATGCACAGCATTATACGAATAATCATCCAAAAAATATTTTGATTTTGCTCTACCATATGATTGACCCATATGAATGAAAAAGAAAAGCATATCATCTTTTTTTGAGCTATCAATCATATGCATACCATAATGATTATTTAGTGATATTTGACAATATAAATTATATACTTGTGGCTAAAAGTAGTTTGCACAAAATACCAAAGATTCTTCAACCAAGTAGGCATTGCATATTGATCCTTAAACTTTGTCTTTGTTTCGAAAATTAATTTTGAATTTTCTAAGATATCTAAAAAATATCTTCATTAAAACAATATTTATTTTTTAAATATATTTAAATTTTTAGATGAATAAGTGAAAATTATACAACCTCTAAATAGATCCATCCATTATATTGCATAAGGTCTGTTATCATAGATTCATAAGGCAAGTAAATATTTCACTCTATCCACTTTAAAAAAACTCTGATTATTATATTTACAATCATGACATGATCATGACAACTAGTAAACAACTACTCTAAAATATAGCATTCACATCATTCTTGTTATCATATACAAGCAGCATAGAATATATTGTTGCTTGCTAGAGATGATATCGTGTAGAGCTTTAGTTGTGTGGAGCTTTAATTTTCTTCCAAGTAGTATTTGTTTGAGTTTTATATCTTATTCTTGTGTAGAACTTTAATTTTTTATCTATCTATTACTATCAATAGAAAAGTATCTGAATTATTTTTTGTTTTATGAAATATTAATTGTTCAACATTCTAAATTAAAAAATAATATACAATATAACTCTTTATAACATACCTCGACTATTAAGCTGGTAGCCCTTTATTATGAATTGGTTGTCTAACTTTAAGGACATAACTTGTTCTTGTACATCGTCTCTAGTATTTCTTTCATAGATACTATAATTTTTAATGTTAGATTATTTTTTATTTGTATAGGAATAGTTTTTAAAATTTCTTTCGACTTATCATTTTCATTCATTTTTCATAATAGATTTTCTACAAAGATAAATCCCAATTTGTAATAACCTCATGGGTAGTAGCTTCTCCTATATGATATTGTTTTACTTCTTTAACATACTTGAGTATATAGACTTTTTTGATTTTAGATTAAACTTTGTTCTTTCTTGGGTATCCTAAATTATATATTCAAGATATCAAAAGAAAATAAGTTGAGTAATTTACTAACTTACCAATCAATATCTTCATGGATAATTTATATCAATTGTAATTGTTGGCATTTGATTTATCTCATTATAAGTAGTATTAGTTATTACTACACAAAAAGAATAGTTAGAGTTGTAGTCATCAATATTATTCTCATATTTTCTATTGTGGTAGGTATGTGTTTGTAAATTATCATTTGAGGCATTCATGCCTACAAAATACAAGAAAATCATTTATATACTTTTTTATTATTATTTATCCTCAAGCAATTAATCATTTTCATTGACTTAAGTTCTACCCACTCTTTGAAGTCTATAAAAACTAAAAATGAATTTGATTTTTTCTTGAATTGATACATCCAATATCTTTTAGAGGAATCATTATTGAAATATATAAAGTAGTATGCTCCTATTTGACACATTTTTGATGATTCTCATACATCAAAATGAATTGAGTCTATAATAAACCTACTCATAATAATTGATCTACTAAATACCACTATGACACTTAATGGAAACACAATGCTCATTAAACGGTAGATCTATTGATTTGAGCCTTGAAGTAGCTTTCTATTAGATAGAATTATCAGACCATATTCTAACATGTGGCATAAATTGAGATGTCATATCATCATTGACTATTCTCCTTTGTTGATTGATGTAACACATACATTAAATTCATATACTATTTTTTCTTTATTCATGAATAACTTTGATGTGATCATTTCTACTTTCACAATCACGAGGAAGCTTCTTATAATCTTTATTATTCCATTATTAACTTGAGTCTTGTATTCAACATTATCTATTTATCCCTAAGTCAGTTTTTTATTCATGTCCTTCATATGTTGTACTTCTTATTGGTGCAAATAATACCATTAGACATATTTATTTTGATAGTATCAATATTAACTATCTTCAAGGTATCATCATCATCTGTGTACAACTCATTCTTAGATTGGTTCATATTTGTGGAATAATATTTTTTGAGATATAATGTATCATGATGCTCCTGAATCTAGTAATTAGATATTTCCAAATTATTTTTTACTTTTAAATATTATTCTCATCTTGCTATTTAGAATGTTACCATCATCATTGATAATTGTTATATTATCTTGTGTATTTGATGACTCAAAATCTCCGCTCTCTTTCTTATACCAATAATCTTTCTTGAAGTACATTTTCTTGTTATACTTATTAATTTAATATTTTTTCTTACTTCTTAATTTTGACCTACCATTATTCTGACTCTCTTGTTCTATTTATCTCACTCATATCAATATCAAAGTTTCAGCTTGATATGAATATGTATGTTTATCCTACTTGTGTCTATTTTTTTCTTATAAGAAAGTAGCTATAATATCATTGGAGACTAGATAGTTAGTATAAATATTATTCATAAAATTGATGATTAGTTGATCATATGAATCATGTAGATATTGAAGTAGAATCTGAACATATTAAATTTTTCTATTTTACAATTGTGAATTCCATCATCAAAAGAAGGTACATAGATTCTTCTTTAAGATAATCATATTGTGAACTACCTTTGTATTATATAATCTTGTGATAGTATCCTAAATTTCTTTTATTATATTTTTTTTCCATCACACTAGATAGTACTTTATCAGCTAGTGTCAAGTGTAGATCAACAATTACATTATCATCCAAGTCATTCTACTTATCTTTAATAATCTCGATGAGTATTTTTTTAATTGCTTCTAATTAATCATCCTTCCTAAAAATTATCTTAATTTTTTTTTATGATAAAAAATTACTAATTGAATTTTTTTATTTCAAAATTTGTTATTATTATTTTAATTGTATAATAATAGTATACAAGAATAGTAATAACAATGTATATTAATATATTTATAAAGTTGTCATGTAAGTGGAGGGATCATAATATCCTCTTAAAAATCACATATCTCGAGGCTCTTATTGTCATTTTAATAGAATTTTATAAGACATGTAATAACTACAAAATTATTATGCTAACCCTGCATCTGATACTATTTTTATAAAAATGAAGCATGCAACAATATGTTGAAATAGAAAATTTAATCTCAACGTATTAAGATAAACTAAAAAAGAAATAAAAATACTTGGTTAAAAAGATTTAGGAATGAGATGAATTACAAATGGAAAAACACTAATTTTATAAAAGAAAAATTAGAAATCCCAAGAAGAATTTTTGATGTGTGCAAGGTGAAGTTCATCTACCCATTTTAATGTCCATGAATGACATTACAAAAGTAACAAAGTAAATATACAAAAATGAATAGACCCAAAAAATCTCATTTTATGCTATAACATGTGAGATACATACTATTACTTGATTAAAATAATTTAATGTTTACTATCATCTATAATTTTGTTAGCATACTAATGATATTTTTGTTTGCAATTACTTTTTTAAGCATAAGTAGTATTTATCTAATGTATCTCATTTCCAATAATATCTCAAATCAAAGTACTTTGACCAATTATAAAATATCTAATTTTTGGAAAAATATATAATACTTTGAATATCACATCGAATGAAGTATGTATTTTCTCACACATCCAAGTTTACTAATAATAATTTTATACATAAAATTTCTTTGTATTCTCAATTGGTGTAGTAAACCGAACATCATTCTTGGAAAGTTTAATACACTTTTGCTCTATAAATTATCAGAATATTATTTCCCCTTTAAAGATTATTAATTAATTTGAGATAAATCTCATTGAATATAAATCATATGCCATATTTGGCATAGTATATCCAAGGAGAGAAAATTATTATATCTTTGACACAAAGATAATCAAGATTAGCTCAAATATACTTTAATATAGATTTCACTATTTCAAGTGATAACTATTGGGGTCTAGGACAAAGTAGCTGACCACTAATAATATGTGCTATATTTGGTTTAGTTTAGAGTGTAATATACAAAAAAATTATGACTGTTGAGATATTTGAAATATGACTCGTGTATCTTCTTTCATCATTACCAAGAGTGAATGTTTAGAACCCAACTAAAATTATTTAACTACAATAGTTGTGACTAATATTTATCATGAACTTTATTTACATGGTATTTTTGAAATAATTTGATACACCTAGAAGACCAATCTCAGATGATGTCCAATCATAGAAATTTATCTTATTGGATCCCTAAATATTTAATAAAAAAAATTATTTAAGTTTTTTTAAAGCTTTTTAATATGTACTCTATTAAGACGATGATTAATAAATGGTCAATATACAATAAAAGTATAATCTTGTAGTTGCCTAACTAATGATGAACAAACATATAGCAATCATGAGAGATACATTGAAACAAAGGTTCTAACTTTGGTTGACTCAACTCAAGCAATCAGAACCCAACTTAATAATAAAATGTGTTTGAGTTGAGTTATTTTCAGGTTCATGCTGTAGCTCACATCTCCCAATTTGAAAAATTAAATCTTGTTATGCCTATAAATAAAAATGTGAGACTATAGAGTCTGAGCTAAGATACAAAAATCAAAAATTATTATTGTTAATTTAAAATTTAATGTAGATTTTATTTTATAAAAACTAAGTAGTTTAAAATTTTATGTTATTTAATTTGAAATTATTAATTTCAAAACACATACACTACTATTTAGTGGCCATGAATTTTAATATTTGGTTTAATTTTTTTTTTTTTTTGGTAACTCAATAGTCAATTAGATTTGGATGAAACATTTTTGATATTTTATTCTTACAACATTAAAATTATAATTTATTAACCAAAGTTCAAGTTATTCGCAAAGTGCTCTCATCATTTTTTTTTATATTGCTTAGTGTTACTACTTGTTGTGTCCTACATTTACATTAACAATCTTCTTTACCCCTTCTGCCCAAGTTTCTTGTGATAATACTTCTTAATTGTGCTGTCAGCTATGTTAAACAAACTATATACCAAATTTTGTCTGTCTGCTAATTATTGTAAGCACATTATAAATATATAGTTTCCATCTTTTCTTCTTGCTAGTGGTTTTTTTTGATAAAAATTTATTTTATTTTAGCATGAGAATTTCTATAATTTTATGTAAATTTGCAGGACATATATAATTAGGATATGTTAATATATTTGTGATAAATTTATATTGAAAATATATATTATAGTTTCATTTATCTATATATTTTAATTATTTTGTAAAATTCACGATGATGATTGTTATTATTAAATAAATTTGAATGTTATATTTACTTATCATTTTTTTTATTTTATGTATATTTAAGTTAATAATGTCACTATTATAAATTATTATTTATTAATATAAATAGATTTAGAAATTTAAGTATACATAAATATACATTGCTATATAAACATAAATGTTTGCGTTTCTGTGTGTGTTTGTATAAATATAAATATATTTATTTATTTATTTCATGTATATGCAAGTAAACATATATATTATGTGAGTTTGTGAGTTCAGTAAGGATCTTATCCTAGACATCCTTATATGTTTTGATCTAAGGATGTCTCGCAAAAATAATATTACATATCCCATGTTGAATAAATATTAGGGCTTTCATTTCTATTTTCTATGCTTCTTAAGTGAATGCTTGTACCCTTCACTCTAGGCAGTAGGATTTGTGAGTTCAGTAAAGACTTTATTTACAAAATTCCAAATGCCATATGATTAAAGAGTTTTTATTTAAACACTCAATAAATCATAATCTTCTCTTTTAAATAATAGGATCAAGATCTAAGTCAATGGATAAATCCCTATTTATAATCATCTCATTGGTAGTGAGATCTCATAGGTGTTACTTTTTTATTCATGAAACATATCCTATGATTTTAGAATCATCTTAATTTTTTTCTTGGGTATTATATATTATATATGTAGTACTTTGAAAGAAATATAAAGTTGATAAATCTACTAGCTTACTAATCAACATCTCTATAGATAAATCAAAAGCTATTATTGGTGTCTGATTTATTTATTCATAAGTACTATGTAATTGTAAGTAGTTGTTGTAAACTATGATTTGAGACATTCATGCCTACAAAAAATATAAAAATCATCATATTTAAGCACTATGTACTCTTTTATTATTTATTAAGTACTTATTCAATTTCATGGATACTACTAACTTATTTAAGTCTTTTAAAATTAAAAATGTATCTAAGTTCTTCTTTATTTGATACATAATATCTCTCGGAGTGATCATCATTGAAAGATAGTATTATGCTCTTCTTTGGCATATTTTTAGTGATTTTCATATATTATAATGAATCAAACCTAGATTATACCTACTCCTAATAATTGATATACTAGATATTAATATATGATATTTGTAGCATAATGATGACAAGAGGTAGATCAGTTTATTTGAGCCTTAAAGTAGCAGCTTATTATTAGATATTAAATTATCCTGTGATATGTGGCCTAAACTGAAATGTTACACCATTATTGACTATTTTTTTTTACTAGTTGATGTAATACATGCATTAAATTTATATACTATTTTCTTTCTAATAATGAAAAGATTTGAGTTTTGTATCTAAAATTATCTTCATTTCCTAAAAACATATTTTATTGAAGTGCTTTATTATATGTCATAGTTTCGAATTGATGCAAATCTTATCATTAAATATCTTTTTTTAATAGTATTAGTATTAACTATCTTTAGAGCATGATCATCACCTATGTGTATATATCCTCCTTAGATTGATTCATATTCTAGATATCATGTATCATTATGATCTTGAGTCTAGTAATCAAATATCAACAAGTTATTTTTTATGTTCAACTATTATTCTCTCTTTTCTAGTTAGAATGTTATCATCATTGATAATTATTATATAGTATTTGATGACTTTTCATCCTTGCTCTCTTTCTTATACTAATAATCCCCTTTAAAATGTATTTTATTATTATTATTATTTTTCACCCTCCCCCCAATACTTCCTTACCCGCCTCATGATAGATACACACGATAAACTTTCATACTGGTCAATCATCTTAGTTGTGATTGCGACCAAACACATTTAATTTTGGAGTTATTATGAGATCCAGTGCTTAGTGAATGCTCAAGCACATCTAATATGTCTTTTATTGTTATAGCTATAATATTTAATATTTTTTCTTCTTGATTTTAATCTATCTTTATATTTATTCTCATTGGAGCCATATTCTATTGATCTCACTCATCATTATCAGAGTTTCTATTTGTGATGAATATGTCCTTATTTTTGTGTTTCATATAGTCGTATTACTCATAATGTATTATTTATATGATTGATGATTATTTGATCATATAAATCATGTAAACATTGAAGTATAGTCTTAACATGTTCGATTATTTTTAAATTTTATAATCAACATACTAATAATATATGTTTTGGTTTTACATAGAGCATGATATATAAAAATTTATGACATCTGAGACATTTGGAATATGAATCATGTATCCTCTTTCTTTATTACCAAGAGTTAATGCTCAATACTCAACTTAAATTGTTTAATTAAGATAGTTCAGGCCAAATATTTATCAACAAATTTTTTCACATGATGTCATTGAAATAATTAGATACACCTAGAAGACCAATCTCTCATCATGTCCTTTCATAGAAATTTGTCTAATTGGATCTCTAAGTATTTCATATTTTAAAATTAATCAAGTTTCCTCTGAGGCTGTTTAATTTGTACTCTATTAAGAAAATGATTAGATTAATAAATGATATATATATACAAGAAAACTATAATCTTGCAGTTGCCTACTAAAGAAAAGGACAAACATATAGTAATCCATAGAGATGCATAGCTCACATCTCCCATTTTGAAAATTTAATGCTAGCTATGCCTATAAATAAAAAATGTGAGACTTCAAAGTTTGGGCCGAGACACTAACATCCAAAAATATGATAACTAATTCAAAACATAATTTAAATTTTATTTTATAAAAACAAAGTATTTTTAAATTTTATGTTATTTAAATCGCTAGCTGATGTTATAAATTAATTTTCAAAATGCTTAATTTTTTGCTAACTCAATCGTCAATTAGATATGGATGGAACAATTTTTTTATATTTTATCGTTACATTAAAATTATAATTTATCAACTAAAGTTACAATAACTCACCAGGTGCTCTCATCACTAATTTTGATATAAATTACTGGCAAAGGTGTAATTTTTTTATAATTTATTGCGTTTCATCTTTATTATTATTAGAATTACAATTTATTTTCACAAAACTATCATAAGTGTAATTTTCTTCCATGGTTTACCCCTACTTTTCCTTTAATTTGCAGCACCTAATTTTCTTACTTCTCCATTGTTCAAGTTTTTGTTTTATTATCTGCTTAAATCTTCTATATTTTCTCTTGTTGCTTTGGTTATCTTCTATCCTCATGCCCAGCTCTTGTTGTATATGCTTTTGACCCTCTTTTTTGCAATCTCGTGTTAATTATGTAATGTTAATAAATAAACTAATGTCATTAAATGCTGAGTGTAGCTACAACTGTGAAAAGTATTTTTATAACTGTTAAATTTTTCTATATCTAATGCCAAATTAGTAATCATCAAATCCATTTATAATTCCATCATTGTGCAGATTGCTAACTAATTTGAAATTGAATATTTCTATTTCTATTAATTTATTTAATTTAGAAATGATAAATATTTTTAAGTTCTATATTGTGCCTAGGAGATTTACCATTTTTAATTATTGCAACAATTATAAAAAAAATCTCAATTTCATTGTTTTCTATATTGAAATAGTAATGGAATATAAATGCTATCTCATGTATTTTTATAACTTGCTCATGTTTTTTTCTATTTCAAAAATTTTTCATCTTGTTTCTCTTTTTCTTACTCTGGTTTTTGTAATTATTTACTTATCACTTGATTTTGTTTGGAGAATGAATAGCTCCGGATAAAATAAAATGGTGATACATGTTACATAAACCATACACTCGCCATATACTTTCATCTTATCTATTTCTAAAAGTTATTTTATTTATCCAAAATATAATACATTACTTTAATTCGAATAAGTAAAATCATTGTTATTAATTAAAATTACCATATTTTTAACATGTTTTATTATATTTTCATGTATAGTTGTAGTTAAAATCTGTTAAACAAAAAGATTGAAAAATAATAAATGCATATGGTAAATCTATCCATTATTGATGTTCTTGTTGTAATCCATCTACCTCCTAAGATATGTTCAACATGGCTACCAGTATTATCTGCTGCATTATGAGATTAAATATTAGAGGCGGATAATAGGTGTCTTATGATGAGGTGATGCCAATGCATCCTTTATACGAATAGAAAAATGTAGAATGACATTTGTAATATTGTTGTCTCTGAATAACTATTAAATTCTTCCACAGTATTAGTTGACCACTACCTCTCCCCATAGATTGAAATCCATGGCAACTTGATTTGTCATCTCTCTTACCTAATTCGAGTTTCATAAACATCAAAAAATATAAAGACAACAAGATATAATGAATGTCGTACTAACAAAACAAATTGAAAAACACATTTACATTTACAATTATAAATTTTTTTTTATGTAACCAAATTATAATAGTTTCAAAATAAGCAACATTATCAATGACTTTGATTATTAAATCATCATTATCAATGTTCAAATAGTTTTCATCTTCACTAACTAATGTTTCAAGCCTATCATTTGTCATGGGATTGATTAGATTAAGTTTCATATTATTCTTTTTCAACAAGATGGTGTCACAGTGATATTTTTTTCATTAACTTTGAAAATTGATCTAAGATTTATTTTACAAATAGCCCATTAGTCGCAAGCATTTTTTTTCTTGTGGTTAGATAAGTAGTGCAACATACTTATTATGCTTGCACTATAAGAATGAATGACTTAATACTTATGATAGTATTTTTGATGTTGCACATCCACAAGATTGTATTGACGATGAATTCTAGTGCCTAAAATTGAAATAAAATCAAATAATTCATACGTAAAAAGAATTTTTCTCTTAATTGAAAAAGCATAATACTTCAAGTATATAATTTCAATCAATTGACCATGAAAGTTAATATTTGATGCAGTAGTGTTAGATCACTTGATGCATATATCATTGATCATTGAAGTTCTATTTGAACCATATTTGAAAGTGTGAAATTTGTATTCATTTATATAATGAATGAGTTATATTTGTAAACTTTATAATGATATTATGCAAAATTTTTTATTTGTTTATTACATAATGTGATGATAGAAAATATATCTAAAAATGAAATAAAATAAAATAAAATAGTACTTATATAATTTGATAAGTTAAATACTGAATATCTTATTTTCATTTCATCTATTATTTGATGGTACTTTTCAGCTAAGCCAACAAACTTTTCAATCCTCACTACAAAGTCATCGATCAAAAACTTATCTTTTAGTCTAACATTCATTCATTGAAAATTAGTTAGTATAATATTTTTTATTCCTATAACATATAATACCAATGTATATTTAATAATAATAAAACAAATAATTTATTTTTAATACAATTGTAGTAACATATTTGTTACATTACATTAAATAAACCATCTCTTATGGGAGTTGCATTAATCTCTTAGATATTTATTAATAGTCTTCATTTGTATTTTTCTCATATACAAAAAAATAAATATTTAATATTTATCTATTAAGGATGATATCACAAAAATTAAGCAAAAATCACATAAAAGCAAAACATAATCATACATTCTTCTAAAGAAATAAATTAAAAATTATTTTGTCAAAACAAATTTAATATCACATAAAATCAAAAATCACTTAAATGCAATATCATGCTATATATGAAGAATGATCTATAGTGTGTGGGTTATGTGTACATGATCATAAATACTTTAATATAATTAGATGATACTTTCTCCAAGATTTTATCTCTCAATTATTGGGACTTTAGATTAATTTTCCTCAATTACAATTTGAAATAGTTTTTTTTTTATTTCAAGATTCTATGCTTATAGAAGATGTTTGAAACTCATAGGATTATAATGTTAAGTATTTCTTTATTTTAGTTTAATAAAACCAACAAATTGTGATTCTATTATATTTTGGGTTAATACAACCATTAAAAAATGATTACACAAATCCTAAAATATGATATTTCAATGGGATTCAGTGCTATTATGTTTCGTTGATATTCAATGAATTAAGGTTTCATGATAATTGATGCTTTTTAAAGTAAATCCATGTAGTAACTATATGGTCTAAAACATTTCATAGAATAGGGATCTTCATAATAAATAATAATGTAAATACTTATCATTATGCAAATTAAAATACAACAACAAAGGTAATGCCTAAACAGAGATGATAAAACTAAGAATTATGTTAAATATATATAGAGAGATGAAAAAAATTAAATTGCAATGCTCAATGATAGATGATTAGGGTGACAAACACAAGCATGGAGGAAAGCAACCTTGATAGGTGGATGGGTGATGAAAGATTAGAGATAGTTTTGCCCAAACCCTAAATTATTTTTTTAACAGACTAAGCATTCTCTGAAAAAATAATTAACGTCAAATAGCGATGGAATAAGTTTCTGTTTCAAAAGCTGCGATGGAATTCAATTCCATCACCAAAATTTTTAAAGCCTAATAATGACGGACTGATATTCTATTTCAGAAATAGTGATGAAATAAAATTCCATCGCTAAATTCTGAAATGGATCCGCAATCCATTTCGGAAATAATTGAATTGAAATTCATTTTCATCTTAATTTTTAGAAAAGTTATTATTTTCAATAACAGATACATGTAGAAATATAATTTTTCATTGAGGAATATCATGCAAGATAATCTGCTAATGACCTGCGTGTGCGTGATAATAGCAATGAAAAGTTAAATCATTTCAATTTCCTTTTTTAATTCCATATCCATACAATGTGAAATAATTCCAACTTTCTAATAGCGATGGATTATTATTTGGTTTCTAAATTTAGTAGTAATGTTTCCTTTCCATTTCTATCCATTTTAATTCAAATTCTAACTTTATAAATAGAATTGAGCATATCTATTTTCCATTTTTATTTCATCATTTTCTTGTAGTGATGTGTGTGTGTGTGTGTCTCTATTTGTGTCTATGTATATGTTTATATGTATATATATTTATATAGACATAAACACACACACACTCATATATATATATTGATATATAATTATATATGCATTTATATAGTTATGTATAATACACACACACACACACACAAACATATATGTTTATATAGGTATATAAATATATATGTTTGTTGATTTATATATATATTTTTATATCTACATAAATGTTTATTTATCAAAATCTATTTTATGTATACTTATACATGTGTTTCTATTTATATTTTTTTATTTTATAAATATTTAGAATTGTTGTCCATGTAATAGTAACATTGTCGCTGAGTGGTTGTGCGTGGGTTTTGCAAGTGGAGGAGACATGAGTTGGAATCCCATCGTGTTTCCTTTCACAACAAAATTGGGTTTCTTGCTTTCAATCAAAAGATTAAAAAATTAATTAAATCTGAATTTTTTTTTCAAATTTAAGTGGACAAATTTTGGTTGATGAATTTTAGTGCAAAAAAAAATAATTTTTGATGCACTTTTTTTAATAATAAAATGTTTGGTGCACCAAACTTTTACAGTCAATGTAGTTTGTTTAAATGAGTATCGATTTTACTATAATTCATCTTATCCCTAATTGTTGGAGTTCGATGATCTACCTAGTATGCATATTAAAAGAATTGAACACAAAACTTTATGATAGGAACCTTACTAAGAATTAATGAGACTTGTGATTAGATTTAGTGAACAAGATGGTTCTAAAATCAGATATATCAAAAAATACAATAACTTATTGTTCAAACAAAAGAAAGAACCTTAGTATAGTAATGATGTTATACTCAATTATGAGAAATTAATTGATAGGTCATATATAAATATCATAGGAAATATTGATGAGTTCGTAAAGTTCTAAAAGAAACATAGAGTTTACTCTAATCATAAAATTATTTGTTTATTTTATTTCACTAGATAATATATATATATATATATTGTTTAAGATATGCCCTCAAACTAGCTAATGTTATAATCCTCAATAAATATAATTATATAATATAATAAAATATAAGTATACAATACTACAATGATTAAGTTTCCTTAAATGAAAAGACATAATAATTATTTGAAGCACCATCATCCCTTACTTTTGCAACATCCATATTCTTCTAAAACCTTAATGATATTGATTGTACTCATTTGATTTTATAAGTAATGTTCTTTCATATATAACACTCAACCCATGCTTTTTGAATAAGCCCAATAAGAACATGTCTTGATCCTTTGTCTTTGATTTTGTGATGGGTACAATTGGTTCCGCCAACTCAACTAGAGTTAGCTTTGCTGCAACTCCTATGCATATATCATCTTTGCCTTCTTGAAAAGGATTTATCCTCAAATCATCATATACATCAAAGAAGATTAAAATAAGAAATATTAAAGCTAGAAATTAAACCATACTCACTTGGGAGATGTAGTTTGTAGGCATTTTGGTTGATACGTTAAAGAACTTGGAATCTACCACCTTTCATTGGAAGTAGCATGGAGTGTCTCGCTTCAAGATTTTATTTCTTTCTCATGTGTAACTAACCACAATCTTCTAGTTCAAATACATGCCTTTTATGACTCTTATTAACTTGATTGACATACTGCCCTATTTTCCTATTTTTGTTTTCTCTAATTATTTCATGAATTTGCTTAACACATTTATCAAATATAAAGGCGTCGAGTCGAGAGGTAGGAAATATTAAAAGCATAAACAACTTCAAATAGTAAGAATTTAGTGGAATAATGAATACTTAAATTATATGTAAATTCAACATGTGACAATATTCCTCTCAAGTATTTATGTTCTTATGAATGATTGTACATAACATGGCTGAAAATGTCCTATTAATTACCTAACTTTGATTATCAATTTATAGATGATAAGTAGTAGAAAATAGAAGGTTAGTTTCTCCAACTTTTACTATGAAGTCTTCGAAAAATAGCTTAAAATCTTTGGAATGCAATGCAATCATATAAATTCTTTGAAAAAAAAATAGATATGTTTGTTGGATGATGCATTATTAGTTTTTTATGACATTATATGAATTGTGCCATCTTGGAAAATCTATCTGTTATTATAAAAATTGAATCCTTTCCATTATTTAACCAAGGCAAATACAAAACAAAATTCATAGATAAAAATCAATCCATGAATCATTTGCTATAGGCTAAAAAGTATATAGACAATGCAAATATATCTTAGCCTTTGTTTGCTTATAGTTTAAATATTTTTTACAAATTATCGCTATATTATGTTTCATATGAAGCCAAAAGAATAGTTTTATAAAACATATAAATTCTTAGTTATTCCAAAATGACTCGTTAATATTTCCTATTATGCTTCCCTCACAATCAACTTACATAATGAGAATATATGAATATGAAATTTATTCTTTCTAAATTAAAATCAATTAAAACTAAAGAACTTATCCACTGAAACTTTCTCACAATTATAGAATATTTAAAAAAAAAATCAGCATAAGTATAATATAATTCTATAATGTATTCAAATCCTAGAAGTTTTGCCTCTATGGTAGAATGTAAACCATACCTACAAGATAATACATCAACAACTATGTTTGCATTTCGTTGCTTGTACTTAATGATGTATAAAAATATCTCAATAAACTCTACCAACTCAGCATGTCATTTATTTAATTTGTGTTGCTTCTTCATGTGTTTCAAAGTTTCTTGATTAGTATGAATCACAAATTATTGTGCCAAAGGTGTTGTTGCCTTGTCTCCAAAGCTCTCACCAATATTAGATTTCCTTGTCATATGTGGGGTAATTTAAAGTTGTTTGACTTGAAATCTCACTAAAATATGCAATTGATCAAGTTTCTTGTATTAATATAGCATTATTACTAATTCATGATGCATGACATTCTATTTCGAAAACTTTATTAAAATTTGATAAAACAAGTAGAGGAGCATTAGTTAATTTCTCATTAATTAACCTGAATGTTTTCTCATGTTCATTTCCATTCTTGAATTTGGTGTATTTCTTTATTATTTCAGATAGGGGTGCAAATAGGCTATTAAAAATATGTACAAACCTTCTATAAAAGCTTGTAAATCATGAAAACTTTTTACATTAGTTACAGATATTGGTGTTAGCCATTCTTCAATTGGCTTTACCTATTTCTTATCGACTTCTATCCCTTCAATGACACAACCTAAAAAGGCTAGCTTATCTATATAAAAGATATACTTTTTGAAGTTAGCAAATATTTGTTTGTTTTTCTTTAGTATCTAAGATAAGTTATATTTTCTCATGATACTGATCTTAATTATCATTATAAATCAAGATATCATCAAAATATACCATAATAAACTTGTCAATGAAACCTCGTAAAACATGGTTCATAACCTCATAAAAGTACTAGGTGCATTAGTTATTCCAAGTGACATGACTAATTGTTGGTAATCCAAATTTTTGGTAATCCTAATGTTTATACCATAATTGTACTAGCAATGTTTGTTCAACACTTATCATCAATAATTATACTACATATCTTATCTTTCAAAAAGGTTTTCCTACTATTATTCATTATGTTTTTTTTTTGGCTTGCATACCTAGAGCTCTTCTAGTAATTAGTAATTCTTCTTGAACAACTTCCTCCTAGGATATATCTTCCAAGGATTGCATTGACCATGTATTTTCTTTAAAATTAATTTATCATTTTTCCATTATATTTCATTATAACTACCCTTCTATTTGAGCATTGACTTGCCATGTACCATCTTCCAAGGCACTTTAAGTATTTGATATCATGATTTCAAGTAGAATAAGTTTGAACCTTACTTTGATAACCATGGTTGGAAAAGTTGGTTCTAGACTTCTCTTATGTTTAGTAGCTGACATTGTATCTTCTTTTCCTAAATAACTTAGTTTTCTAGATGATTGGTCCATATTATGATTTATCTATGGGTTTATCTTTGCCTTAAGCTGCTGTTCAAGTTTGATTTCCTTATACACCATATCATTTATTTTCATAGAATGATGTAATTCCACCATATTTGCAATCTCTTGATTCAATGGTGCTAGAAATTTAGTCATAGTGGTTTCTCAATATTCTTCTACATTAGCTTGAATCATAACAATTACAATTTCTTTATGATATTTTTCTATACTTTTGCACCATTGTGTCATGCTTTGTAATATATTATATAAATCTTTGTAGTAATGGCTTGGAATAAACTTCAACCTCATCCCTATTTTCATCTCCTTTCACATCTATATTGGATGATCCCTAAGTCTTCAACTAATCACAAGTCTATCCCATCAAATAATGACATAATTAGTGAATTCAATTGCAACAAGTATGCCAATCAAAAATAAAATATATTTTCTTTTCTCATTCAAGGTTAGTTTCTCGATCATTTTTACCTTGGAATAAAGGAATTCTCATCTTCATGTTGACTAGATTGTTATTTTCATACTTTGTCATTTCTCTAAAGTGTTCACATCTTAAACGATTGCTTATAAAAGCTCATTCATTTTCTTCTTCATCATCCATTCCATAGGCCCCATAAAAATCATTGGGATATTCTCCTGGCTGAATTTTCTCCCTCCTTGGAGTATTCTATGACCACACTAAATGGTTAATCTCCATATGATCCAATCAAACATGGATATGTTCTATTTCAAAACTCATCATGCATCTAATATCATTCATAATAGCTTCCATAAAAAGTTTCGCATTAACAATTTTTAGAGAACATCTATCGATAAGGCTAGACATTATTTCAGAAAAAATAAGTATGACTGTTACTTTTTCTTTGTGTCACTTAATACTGAACAAAGCTCTTTCAGGTCTTACCAAATTAAAATAAATAAGAATTATGATTTGATAGGCAGTTTTAAAATACTTATCAAGTAATTAAAATTCTTGTTGGAGAATGGAATAATCAGAATATAAATTTAAAGTGAAAATAAACAATATAGAAAGAGACTCATTATAAATAGCATACAATATTCAATCAATTTTCATTTTTTTATTTTGTTCTTATTTTCACATTTTTTTTCTTTTTTTTTTTTGTAGAAAAGAAACTACTAGATAGAAAATTTAATCATATCATAACTAATTGTAAATTAGAGTTTGAGAAGAAGAAATAGAGGAATTTAGAAATAAAGGAAAGAAAAAGCAAATCATAGGCTAAAACTAAGTTTTAATGTCAAATGATATGAATGTAAACCTCACTAAGAATTGATGAGACTAATGATCAAATTTAGTTACCAAGATCATTCCATGATCATATCTATAAAAAAATAGCTTGACTTATTTCTTAGACAAAAACAAGACCCTAAATATAATGTTTTTGCCATAATTAATTATATAGAATTGATATATAAGTCATATATCAATGCCATAGAAAATGCTAATAATTTTTTCAAGTTTTCATAGAACCAAAGAGTTCACTCTCACCAAAAAATTGTCTAATTATTTTATTTTACAAAATAATACACACACACACACACACACACATAAACTTTCAAGTATCCCTTCAAACTAGACAAAAAATATTATTCCCAGTAATCATAGTTATATAATTAAATAATTAGAAGAAAAAAATTTTACAATAATTTGCAAACCCAAGTTCCATCCTGAAGTGTGAATCCAAAAGCCAGAATTCAAATATGAAAATAAATAAAATTGTATTCTTTTGTTTGAAACACACTTTGAACTACATGATTTATCTATATGAAAGTACACTGATGCAATGATTAGTTTCCAAGTACTTGTAAACTCAACCACCAAACCAAAAAAAACTCCCATAGGTTGATTTGTGTGAAAATCTTTTCTACTCCCTCTCTCTCTCTCATATCTCCAAAGATGCCTTCATATTTATGTTGAATAAATGGATGGTCTATGTGAGATCTAAAATTAATTAAACCCTTAACTTGTACACTTAATATCTAGTTAGAACTAGGATTTAGATTGATATGATGAGCACAAATAAGACTCAAATCCAAATATGCAAGAGGTAGTGAAAGTCAAAGTGTTGAAACTTGTACAAGTAAGAATAATTTATCTTATCTCACACAATCCTCAAGAGTGATACCCACTCAAGTGATACAAAAGAAATCTAAAGATTTGTGATTTCAAAGTGAAATAGTGGTTTATCCAATGAAATTAAACTTAGAAGAAGGGTGTATGTTTCAAGTTGAGGAAAATCTTTGTGTTGGGCATATAATTGTTTGTATGCAACATAAATTTTTATTTTTGAAAAATACAAATTGAGAAAATTTTTATGGTTTAAAATTGTCTCTTTTTAGATAAAAATATAGTCTATCAAGAATTTGTTTTTTATTAAACCAATATTAATATATTTAATTTCTAAAAAAATAATTATTTTTTAGACTTCTATGAGTTTATATTTAATATCAAACACAAAAATTTAATACAATAGTTTATATAAATTTTTTGGGTAAAATTTCAACATGAACTTAAATGTAATATATGCTTAAACAATCCAATATCCACCAAAATTTTAAAATAGAAACTCAAGAACCAATTATTGCCACCAATTTAAATTTAACGGATACTAAAGTTTTATTGACACATACAAAATATTTAATGAATACAAATTCCAAAACAAAAATATAAAAAAAGTTTTTTAGGAAGAACTTTAGTAAATTGTTCGTGCTATTTTTATGCTGTAGTGTTCTTCAAATTGGTACAAACTTATAGGTGCTAAACAAGAGAATAAATTCATTCATGACAATACCATATCAATTCACTAAATTTAGATGGAAAGATAAGTTTATGTATTAAAAAATAGTATTCATGCATTTAAGCCAGTGTAGAGAGACCCATGGAGAAAGCTCCTAGGTTTTTCTCCAACTTCTGAACTCCTCACTTTCATTCCATTTTTTGTTTCTTAAATTTGCACCGCAACAAAATGTGTCACATTTTTTGTCTTTGTTTTTGTAAAGATGATGGGGACACTCTCTACTTATTTGTTGTATCATTCATGATGTTCAAAAAAATGGGAATTGCCCATTTTTTCTCTTTTCTCTTTTTTTAATATACTTTGTGAAAATTTTAACTCATGATTTGGTCCATCATGCACCTTATCTATTGTTCATCACTCAAAGTATTGAGTTTTTTGTGATATTTGTTGGTTATTTCATAATGTATTTGTACTGAAAACGAAATAAACAAAGATTTCGTTAAATTATATTTTTGATGAATTTTTTTGAATAATAGTAAAATATGACATAATTTTGGGTATAAAACATTGACTTTGTGGAAAGATCGAATTGATGAGAAAAGAGCAGGGGATAAGTCGTGACATTTTCAATGTCATAACATCTTCACACTTGTTTGTGCCTGTTAATAACTTGCAGCAACTTTATTTGGCTACGATTCTACCACATGGTTGTTACAATCTATTCATTTAATGTCCTAATACTCCTTACTAATTTGTTGCATCATTTTTTATGTTTGGAAAATTGTGATCTGTCTTTTTTTTTTTGGAAGTTTAGTGAGAAATTATCTCATGATTTGATCCACCTTTCACCTTATTTGTAAAAAAAAATAAAAAACCAAAAAAAAAAAAAAGAAAAGGAGCAGTAATTAAATTAAATAAACCTTGTATGTTTGAATTAACAATCCTACACTAACATTTTAATTGAAAAGACAAATCAAAATAACAAAGTAAATAAACCAAATTAATTGAGCCAAAAAATCTCACTTCATGCTATAAGTTGGGACTGGGAGACACATGCTAGTACTTGATTTAAATAATTTAAATTTTATTATCAAGAATTTTATTAGCATATCAATTATATTTTTATTTGCATATACTTTTTCATGCATAAGTAACTTTTTGTCTATTATATCTCATATTCAATAATATCTTACATCTATGTGTTTTGATCGACTCTGAAAGATCTAATTTTTGGATAGACATATTATACTTTGACTATCACGGTATCACCTCGAATAATCTATCTATCTTCTTGATACTCAAGTCTACTAAAATTATTTTCATCCATAATTTACATAATCTTAGTGTTGGAAAGTATGATTCACTTATGTAGTATGGATTACTAGGATAGGATTTTCTTATAAAATTGTTAAATAATTTGAAATAAACCTTATTGAATCTAAATTACCTATCATATTAAAATTAGTATATTCAAAAAGAAAAAATTATTTTTTAGTCACAAGGATAATTGAAATGTATATCTAATATACCTTGATATAGACTTCACTACTGCTAGTAATAGATACCTAGATCCAAGACAGTGCAATTGATCTTATTGATAATCTATACAATATTTAGTTTAGCATAGAAAGATTTATGATAGTTGAGACAGAGATTATGACTCATGTATTTTTTTTCCTCATTAGCCATGAGTAAATGCTTGGTACGCAACTAAAATTATATGACTAATGTGGTTGATACTGATTTAATTTATTTCATAAAAAAATTTCTTAAGAACTTTGTTTACATGGCATTCTCAAGATAATCATATGATGCACATCATAAGGTGGTTGATACCAAGAAGACCAATCTCATATGATGTACATCACTAGAACTCGTCCAACTAGGCCTGCATATTTTATAAAAAAAAACTTTTTTCAACATTCCCTTAAGCTTTTTAATATCTACTCTATTACATCCAATAAATAATATGTAAATCGATGTACAATAAAAATATAATCTTTTTTTTGTTTTTTTTTTTTTATATTTTTTATATTTTTTATATTTTTTATATTTTTTATATTTTTTATATTTTTTATATTTTTTATATTTTTTATATTTTTTTTTTATTTTTTTTTATTTTTTTTATTTTTTTATTTTTTTTTATTTTTTTATTTTTTTATTTTTTTTATTTTTTTTATTTTTTTAATTATAATCTGTTTGTTGCATAACTGATGATGAATACACACACACATACACACACACACAAAATCATGAGATATGCGTTGAAACAAAGGTAACTTAGGTTGAATCAACTCGACCAATCAAAACCTAGCTGATGTGTTGTTTGAGACTTTGAATTGATGCATTTTTAAGTTTAGGTTGTGGCTCACATCTTCCAATTTGAAAAATTAATGCTTGTTATGCCTATAAATAAAAAAAGCAAGATTTTGGAGTTTGAGCAAAGATACTAACATTCAAATTATTATAATTAATTTAAAATGTAATGTAAGTTTTATTTTATCAAAATTAAGTATTTTTAAATTTTATGTTATTTAATTTGAAATTATTAATTTCTATACACATACACAAATTGTTAGGGGCCATGAATTTAAATACTTGGTTTGATTTTTTTTGGCAACTCAATAGCCAATTAGATTTAGATGGAATATTTTTTATATTTTATTTTTACATGATTAAAATTATAATTTATCAATTGAAGTTCTAGTTACTCGCAAGGTGCACTCATCATTAATTTTGATATAAATAATCTTTATGTTCAAACTATTTTAACCTTTACAAATATAATTTATCTTTTTATTTACTTCAATAATTGTACTCTCAATAATTTTAAACAAACTATTTTCCAAAATCATAAATATATATTTTTTCTTTTTGCCCATGTTCACTTCAATACAAGTTTATTTTACAATGAAAATGTATTTGCTATAAATTTATATAAAATTTGGAATAGCTATATATGTCTAGGTTATGTAGATATAATGTTGTTAAATCTGTATATTTAAATATATATTATTTTATAATTAATTTTGTGTTATTTTTACTTATTTTTTGTATTTTATCAATATTATTTATTATCGTTAATAATATGAATAATGATGACATGATATTAATTTTAAATATTGGTAAGAAATTATATTTTCACAAAATACTATACTAATATTTTGATTTAAAACATAAATTATGTATAATGTAATTTACTTTAATATTAAAAATAATATAATATACATTATAATTTTTTATTAATATTATTTTCATGATCAATAATATTTTTTATGAGATTGGGAATATTTTTTTTATGGCTAGGTAATCTTACAAGCGTTGAATTTTAATATTTGGTTTAAAATCATTCACAAATGTTTAAAATAGTTTTTTAAAAATTTAATATCTATTTAGTTTTGGATATTTTATTTTAACATATTAATTAAAGGAATAAATATGTTTTAGGGAGTTTCCCTAGAAATTTTTAACATTTAGAAACTAAACTTTTAATACTTCAAAAAAAGTCACAAAACTAAAAATAAATTATAAATAATGGCACCCGAATTCGTAAGTCATAAACTCCCCTCGTCTGTCTCCCTTGCCACTCACCTATCTCCCCTGCCTCTCTTTCCGGCCCCTCACCCGTTTCCCCTTGCCCCTCTCTTTCCACCCCTCTTCCCAGCCCATCTTCATGAGCTCCTTCGTGGAGCTCGTCGAGCTTTATGATGGAGCTCGACGAGCTTTATAATGGAGCTCGACGAAGCTCCATAGAGCTTGACGTGGAGCTCACTTGAACTCGATGAGCTCTTTTGTAGAGCTCCATCAAGTTCCAAGAAGGAGTTTACTGGATCTCCTCGAGCTCCATCATGGAGCTCGTCGAGATTCAATGAGCTCCACTTTGAGCTCGACGGAGCCCTACAAAGGAGCTCGTCGAGCTCTAGTGAGCTCCACAATCGAGCTCAACAAGCTTCTTCGTGGAGCTAGTGGAGTTCTGTCGAGCTCCACAATGGAGCTCATTGGAGCTCCACGTAGAGTTCCCTGGAGCTCAATGGAGCTCCATGAAGGAGCTCGTGGAGATGGGCGGGGGGAGAAGTGAGGGTGAAGGTAGTTTAGGACTTACAAATTCGAGTGCCCTTATTTTTAATTTATTTTTAATTTTGTGCTATTTAAAAAAATATCAAAATTTTAGTTTCAAAATGTTAAAAATTTTTAGGGAAATACCCCAAAACATAATTCTCTCGTAATTAAATCTATAATTAATAAACTAATGGTCGTCTAAGCTGATGGACGATGCCAGTGGAAATTAGATGGTGCTATCATCATTAATTTTGATATAAATAATTGAGGAGGTATTTATGATCTTCAAATTATTTATTTATTATTATTAGTTTTTTATTTATTTATTAAAATTATAAATTGTATGATGCTGCAATTGATGCTGCTTGCTATCATGGATGTACGAAAACTATATTCACCATCCCACTTTGCCAAAAAGTTTTTTTTTTAATTTAATTCAGCTATTGTTTTGAATTTTAGTTTTTGATCAAATCAACTCATCATTATTTGAATTTCATAAACATAACTATTATTTACTTTCAATTGTATTATGATCTTTTATACCTCTATATAGTATACAATTATATAATATAAGATGATTGAATATATTTGTCAGAAATATAATTGAGATAAAATTACCCAAAAAGATTAGAATTTGGCATAATTATTGATAAATTTATTTATTTATTTTTATTCTTGTTTGATACTCTTTTAAAAATATATATGCATGTTGTGTTGTATTTGATGATTGATTTTATTCATAATTATAATAACTTTGTGATGATATTTGTGGTATGAATTATGATTATGTCCATAACAAAATAATTATATGGAAATATTGATGTATTTGAGATATCATCTTAATATAATTGTAATATCTAGATATATTTAGATATTATAAGATATATTTGAATCAATTTGATTTAATGTTTGTAATTTAATATTCAATATCTTATCTGAGCTATACTATCTTATCTGAGCTATACTATCTTATATGAGTTATGCTATCGTATCTGAGCTATATTATCGTAGCTGAGCTATACAATCATATCTGAGCTATACTATCGTATCTGAGCTATACTATCGTATATGAGCTATACTATCATATCTGAGCTATACTATCATATCTGAGCTATACTATCTTATCTGAGCTATACTATCTTATATGAGTTATGCTATCGTATCTGAGCTATATTATCGTAGCTGAGCTATACAATCATATCTGAGCTATACTATCGTATCTGAGCTATACTATCGTATATGAGCTATACTATCATATCTGAGCTATACTATCATATCTGAGCTATACTATCATATCTGAGCTATTCTATCTAATCTGAGCTATACTATCTTATCTGAGCTATACTATCTTATCTGAGCTATACTATCTTATCTGAGCTATACTATCTTATGTGAACTATACTATCTTATGTGAGCTATACTATCTTATCTGATCTATACTATCTTATCTAAGCTATACTATCTTATCTGAGCTATACTATCTTATCTGAGCTATATTATCTTATATGAGCTATTCTATCTTATCTGAGCTATTCTATCTTATCTGAGCTATACTATCTTATCTGAGCTATATTATGCATAAAAATCACTATATATATAGATACACACACACACACACACACGTATGTGTGTGTGTGCTATATAGGTATATATATATGTATGTATGTATGTATGTATGTATGTAATAACTATTAATTAAAAATTGTCTCGAATTAATTTTAAATGAAATATATGGCGCTAATACAAAGTAGGGTTTCCAAATATTTGGTCCCAAAACATAAATATCTAATATTTTGATGCATATTTTAAAAAAAATTTAAAAAAAAATTTAAAAAAAAATTTAAAAAAAAATTTAAAAAAAAATTTAAAAAAAAATTTAAAAAAAAATTTAAAAAAAAATTTAAAAAAAAAATTTAAAAAAAAAATTTAAAAAAAAAATTTAAAAAAAAAATTTAAAAAAAAAATTTTAAAAAAAATTTAAAAAAAAATTTAAAAGTAAATCAAAACATCTATTTTTATTTTGGGGTCTCAAACATAAAGATCATGTGAAAAGTGAGGTATGTGGAATGTAGGGGACACATTAAATGTCAAAAAATAAAATGTACTTTAATTGAAATAATTGCCATTGAAAATTGGTAGTTCTATTTATAGTAGTTTTGATAATATTATCTCAATTAATTTCACTAAGATTTATTTTTTATGTTGTGTATTTATCATGTAATCATGGTGATTATATCTTTTTTTTTCTTTTTTTTCACCACCATCTTTACATAAGTGAAACTCTTAGAATGTATTAATATGTTGCAACCAAGAGAAAAGAGATGATCATGTATGAGTTAAATTTGCAATATAATTGAGCACATTCTTACACCTAATATGACTTTTATTTCATTTCTAAGGCTAACATTGAACATATTTTTTTTCAGACATGCTCAATATAGAGATTTTGAATATGAAAGATATAAACAAAGGCCATTTTATGATGGACTCCCTTAGTATTTTCCTTTGAAAATTATCAACTTCTTGACTATGTTATTTGTTGAGATGAAACAAAGTAATGCCATAGAAGAATCTAATAACACAAGTTTCATTGATAATATCTAAAAATTATCTCATCACTTAAAGATTTTATTTCAAAGATGTTATTTAAGACTAGAGAAGCTAATGATAAGGAAGAAGAATGGTTGCATCAACTTGACATGAATGGGGGAGAAACTAATTTTAATACAATGGTAAAAAATGCAACCCTAGATATTTTATTCGTGAGTATGGATATAAGTGTGAGTGAAGAGGAAAATACTACTTTGGAATTTTCATTGGTGAGTAAGGATATAATGGTTATTAAGGAGAAAAATGCTTTTCCACGAGTTCTAATAGTAATTATGACCACAATAGTTGGAAAAGAGATATATAAGAATACATAAAGTGAAGGTGAAGAAAAATCTCAATTGGTGATGGATAAAATGAAAGATGAAGACGTGATTGAAATGAATGATTTGGAGATTCCTAAGAAAGTAAAGAAAAATGATAAAGTAATGTTGAAAGTCATGAACTTCCAACAACATAACGACTTTGGAGTACTAGAAGCTAAAGATGATAGTCGTAGCTCCACATATTATCATGACAATTTTGTTATATAAAGTAAATGTTCTACTCATAATTTAGTATAGTGTTGTGGTATTGAAAAAGGGCATAGCTTCCATAGAATAGAGACCCATTAAAGAAAGTTCAAAATAAGCAAGCTATGTGGATAAACCACTTTTGAAAGATAAACTACAAAGAAAGAGGAAGTAAAGAAATGTGCTGATGCTATACAAGATAGCTGAGATCACAAATGAAGTTACAAACTCATTGATAGTTTGGATTTAGACTTTAAACATAGTACTACTTATGAGGCAACCCAAATATTTATTTTTTATATTATGTGATATAATAATGATATGTAGGCATTGATATAAAATGAAGTGCACCATTCGTTAATTCTAAAAGTTAATCATGGAACTCAAATTCCATTATGACTTTTAACTCACCACAAAAAAAAGTAGCCCTATTGTCTTAGTACATTATGATACTCTAACTCAATCAAAAAAAATACATATTTAGATGGCGAGAAGTTTATATATATATTTTTTTAAGTGTGGGATAATTACTCAATAATAAATAATATTTTTAGTGTGTGAGTTTGTTATATAAGCTAAATATTGAATAATATTATTCATTTGATATAATTTGCATAATGTGTTTTGCTTAATAGAGAGGGTTATTTATAACAATTTCACAAAAAAAAAGCTAAACTTTGGAGAATTTTGATGAATAATTGTGAAATTAGTAGTTTTTGTATGAAAAATATGGTTTAGTGGAATTAGTGACTAGGAAGTTAGTGAAAAGTCATGCAATTGGTAATTTATAACATTTGATATGCTATGATTTCATTATATTGTTGACTACTTATAGATTGGTTTTGGTACCTATTCTTGGCCAAAACTCTATACACATAATTGTGATAATTTTCTTATGTTATGACTATGTTACCTAATTTACATAATTCTTTTATTATACAATATATTTTTCTTGTTATGAAAATATCTTAGAGTCATAATAAAACTAGCTCAAAAAAATTTAATGACTATGATATTAATTTTACATTATAGTAACCAAGTACTACACTAATTATAAAAGCTCCCACAACCTCCAAATGTAATGACTTTCTTTACCAAACCATAATATACTCAAACGAAAGCCACTGCAATGATCTTAAATCATGATTTTTGGCTACATAATGTTACAAAGAGCCAAACTCACACTATAACCAACATAAGTGCCATGACCTTTGGCTAATGAGAGAAACCAAAACTATGAACATTCTTTAATGTCATAAGATGTGGCCAAATTATAGTATCGTGACTTTGTGTAGTGGAATTTAAAAAAGTTTGTGCGACTTTCTCAATGTCGAGATCATTAAATAGAGAAAGGAGGTGACAAGTATATTCAAGGAGATGCCGACTCTATAAATTAGATTGGAAGCATATTTTACCTAAGTAAGATAATAACCATTTGTAGGAGAATAAACTTCTAGAATAAAAAAATATTAAGAGGACCAAGATCTTTCAATTCAAATTGACAACCATGAAACAACTTTAGATTTTGAATATCATATATATCATCACCTATAATAATCATTAAATCAACATACACAAGTAGAATTATAGTATCATGATCAAATCATCTTAAAAAAAGAGCTATTTCAAAAGAACTATCTTAAAAATCATGTTGAAAGATAATAAAACTAAACTTTGCAAACAAAGATCAAGGAGCATGTTTTAGACCATAAAGTGCATGTCGTATTTGACATATAGACTAGAGGTCACCATTGAGAAAACTTTGCAAACTTTGTGAGGGAACCAAGGAAGATGAAAATTACTAGGGGGAAGCTTCATATAGACTTTCTCGAAAAGATCACTATTAAGAAAAGTAGTTTTAATATCCATCCTAAAAGAGTGGTTATTTGCGAGTAGTATAAATGGTAATAAGAGTCCTAATAGAATAAAAGTGAACAATAGAAGCAAAAGTTTTTTCATAATCAATTCCATAGTCCTGAGTAAATCCCCTAACAACAAGGCGAGCCTTATAGTAATCAATTGTGTCATCTGACTGAGTCTTCATCATATAAACCAATTTAAAACCGATAGCATATTTTTCATAGCTTATGTAATGCATCTAACTTTTTTTTCATATTTTGCTTCCATAAAATACTAGAAGAAATCTCATGAAAATTATGAGCCTCCTAAAGTGAGGCAATGGCAGAAAAGATATGGAAGTTATGAAGATGAGAAGGAAGACTAGTCACCTAATGTAAATGATGAAGTGCATAAGAGTCAGAAAGATCGGCAGGATCCATAGCTAGAGCAGTATCATTGGGCATGTTGATGATTGATATTAAAGTCTCATCAACTGCATGAGAAAGTTCAACCATAATAGAATGGAGAGACTCTCTAGGAAAAAGATCAGGAAGAGGATTAATAGAATGGACAAAGGAAGTAGGAACTTGGCATAATTTTTAAATCATTTGGTTTTCCCAAAAGACTACATTTCAAGATACATGAAGACATTTGTTAATGGGATCATAACAGCTATAATCTTTTTGACCGATTCAATATCTAAGAAAACAACACAAATAAGAACATGGTTGAAGTTTGTTTCTTTCATGACTTGAAAAACAAAACAAACATAATGAAAGACAATAAGTAAGTCATAGGTGGGGTAAGAACTAAACAATAGATTATATGAAGTTTAATTTTGTATAGTGAGAGAAGAACACCAATTTATGGTGTATACAATAGTAAGTGTAGCTTCTCCCCAAAATTAAGGAGTAGAAGCTGCCAAAGTAGTTGCTTGAACAACATCAATAATATAATAACATTTATGCTCAATCCTATAATTTTGCTAAGAAGTACCAAGATAATAAGAGTGAGGAATAGTACCAAATTGATGAAGATTAGTAGTAAATATATTAGCCTATATTCTTGGGCATTATTAGATCCAAAAACTTTGATCAGTTTAGAAAATTATGTTTCAATCATTTTGGTAATGTTGTGATATATTTGATAAAGTTCAAAATGATTTTAGAAGAGATAGATACGAAGTATATTAAAAAAATCATCAAAAAAATTACAAAATAAAATGACCCACTCTAAGTAGGAATGCGAGAAGGTCCCAATATATCAGAATGAATATGATCAAAAGGAGAAAGAGCATAAGAAATAATATTATTAAAGGTAAAGTAGTTTGTTTATGATATTAATATGGTATACATTCAAAACGTTGGTTTGAAATAAGATTCAATAATCCCTAGGAAACTAGTTTTTTAATCCTATAGATAGAAGCATGACCAAGGAAAGAATGTCATAGAGCAAAGGAAGAGGTACTCATTATTGACATTACTACAGCAAGGAGACGAGAAAATGGTTAATAAAGAGAGATAAGCTCAAATAGCCTTTAAGCCTTATGGGCAGTCCCAATGATTTATCCCATCTAAGAATCATGATTAATAACATTAGCTGAATATAAGTTTAAAGAAAAAACAAACTCGATGAGTTGCATAATAGATAGAAGAGTATCATTAAGTTGAGAAATTTGATAAACATTAGAAACAGGCAATCCGAGTGTAGAGAGATATTACCAAGATGAGTTATTTGCATAGGAGAATCATTTGAGTATATATGATAGGGAGAGAAGTGGTAGCGTGTGAAGGGACAACAACAGGAGAATAAGTTATATGATTGCAACAAGTAGAGTTAAGAAGCCATGTATGGGAATTATCTGGTATTATATAAAGAGTAGTGTTGGATGCATTAGAAGATGAAAGATAAACCTGATTGACCATATCCTATAGATCTGTAATAGTGAGAGATGATGCATGAATAAACTGTGAATGATGTTCCATAGTCGATAATTTATATTTAGTCAAGATAGAATTGTTCCTGAAGAGTACACTGATGAGTGTAGCTGTGTTCAATAGAGTGATATTTGTTCTTATAGAAACTACAAATAAAAATAGGTTTCTTATTATTATGTAATCAGGCAATATTTTCATTGCCTTTGGAAACATAGGGCACGGCAGGTTGGGAAATAGTGGATAAAGTAGCAAGAACCATAGGCTGAGTGGAAATATGATTGGTCTGAAAGTGCATCTCATAATCAACTAACTTACAAATGGCTTTAATTATTATCTATAATGGATCTTGATGAAGAATGTGATTTCTTGATGTTTCAAACTCATCCCAGAGTCTCATTAGAAACTAAAATAGCTATCCTTGTTCATGGTGAACATAAATCAATTTGGTATTAGCAGAATTGAAAAGAACCAGATCAAATGCCATTATTTGATCTCAAATGAGTTTCAATCAACTATGATACATAGTAATCCACACACTTGGTTCCTAAAGAATTTGATAGATTTGCATGTCAGTTGAAAATTCTGAGCACCACTCAATCTAGCATATCAAGCAATAAGTCCCATACTTTTTTGGCACTGTCAAGGTTGTCAAATACATCAATAATAGATGAAATAGATATATTACAAAAACAAGTGATGATTTGATGATTTGCACTTTCTCAATCATCAATTTGAATGTCATAAGCAGACATAGTTTCTTTCTCTTTCTTTTCTAGAAGAGGATGGTCACTATAAACATAAAGCTATGACTTACAGCATTTGAGACAACTACGCATGGCTTGAGATCAATTAGCAAAATTATTTTTTATCAAAAATAATATGAATTGGATGAGAAACCTCATCACTATGCATATCTTTAGGTGGCCTTGAAACTTTAGTTTAAGGCTTGTGAAGATAGGTAATAAAGATGAACTATGAATTTCTAGAAAACAAGGTGATGTTAACTGATAGTTGAGAAAAATAAGAAAAAAAAATATTGTTTACCAAGTGTTGTAACACCCATGGAGAGAAGCAATGAAAAATATAGAGAAATCTTTCTCAAATACCATGAAGAAATCAAGTGAAGAATGAAGAAATCAAGTAAAGCTTTTCAATTATCTATTATATATTGAATGTACACGTGATAGCTTTAAACAAAGTTTCATAGAAGACTTTTTCATAGTAAATGGAAGAAAATAGGAAGAGGAACAAGGAGGAAATTAAGGAGAAAAAGTATTCAAACAACAATATTCAAACAAGAACATTCAAACAAAAACATTCATTTTGTATTATTAAATTTATTAGATACACTTAGAAGAACAATCTCAGATGATATCTATTCATAGAAATTTGTCTAAATGGATCTCTAAGTCTTTCATATAATTTTTTTATCAAGTTTTCTTTTGCTTTGTTATATGCACTCTATCAAGACTATGATTAATAATCGATATACAATGAAAGTATAATCTAGTAGTTACCTAACTCATATTGGCGAAACTTATAGCATCAATCTAAAAGATATACATTGAAATAAAAGGTTGCAACTTAGGTTGAGTCAATTCAAGCAATTCGAATCAAATTCAATAAAAAAAGTATTTGAGTTGAGATACTTTCAGGTTTAGGTTGTAGCTCACATCTCACAATTTGAAAAATTAATGTTTGTAATGCCTATAAATAAAAAAATATGAGACTTAAGTGTTGGACCTAAGATACTAACATTCAAAATTATTATAATTAACTTAAAATTTTTTGTCAATACATATTATACAAATTTGCAAAATTATAGAAATGTCTAAAAACTAATTATTTTTAAATTTTATGTTGTTTAATTTGAAATTGTTAAATTAGGTACAAATATCTAATTCACATGTCCATGAATTTTAAAATTTGGTTTAAATCTCTTTGTAGCAAATGCTATTAATTATTAGGCTGATAATTTTTCAAAAAACTAAATGTTTTAGTAACTCAATATCAATTTAGGATGGAACATTTTTTGATATTTTATTTTTATATGTTGATTAAAATTATAATATATTAACTAAAGGTTGAAACGCATGTGGCAAGCAATAGAAATTAGATGGTGCTCTTACCATTAATTTTGATATAAATAATCTCTTTTCATTTATTTAAAATAATACTTATTATTATTACAAATTTAATTTTTTTTTATATTTTATATTTTTTTTTAACTTTTGAATTGGTTCAAAAAAAAAATCAAATTCTTAATAAATTAAAATTTGTAGCACTAATGTGTTAATTTTATTTTGCCCTCATTAAATAAAACTAAAATTTGATGCTCACTAATAATTAAGCACATGAGAATATATGCCAATTGATTTGTTAACTGAAAATATCTTTTATTTCAACTACAACAGTTAATAGTGCAAACAAAGAGATGGAAGTACGACAAAAAACAAGGGAAAATTATAATGTGACCTCGAAAATTAAAATATTTACATTTTGGTTTTGGTTTTAAAAATTTTTAAAAAACACTCAAACATAAAATTTGCATCCTTTTTTAAGCCCCAATAAACACATGTGCTATCACATTTGTCTAAACTTTTTTTTTTGGCCATTTTTTTGAATTCAAAAATTACTTGAGTGGAATTGCTTATTGATTTTGAAATGTGGTTTTGTTTTTTCAAATTAAAAATTGTATATATATATTAAATGATTTTTAAATTTTTTTTGAGTCATTTTCTAATTTGAAAACCACCCAAATATGTGAAAATTGATTCTGTAAAATAGGTTTTGTTTATTTTAATTAAAAGATATATATAAAACTATAAGTGTGTGTGTGTGTGTGCGCTATATCTTTATATATAAATATTTCTATATATATTTATTTTCCTATGTATATAAAGAATATATAATATGTAAATTTATATTTATTGGTTTTCAAAATAGAAAATCAATTTTGCATTTTTTAGGTAATTTTTAGATTTAAAAATTGCTTAGATTTTTGTATAAATAAAATATGCACCGAGACAAATTGGGAATCCAAATTTTTGGGCCCCAAAACGTAAATATTTTACATTTTGAGGTATTTTTTAAAAAAAATTAAATTGTAGATCAAAACATAAATATTTTTATTTTGGGTCCCAAAAAGTATTTTCACATGAAATAAAATAAAAAGAACGATGAAAGAAATAAGTTCATGTGGAAAGTGTAGCATGGAGAAAGGAACCAAGTAGGAGACAAATTAAATGCCAAAAAATAAGGAAAAGTCATATATGTGGTACGAAATAAGTGGATAGTGGAAAAGAAAAATAAGGAATAAAACATTTTATGCTTAATAAAAAAAAAAGTATTGGTGAAAAAATAGTCTTTCATAACTGTTCTAATACTTTTTAATTAATGATTGTTACTTTCTAATGATTGACCAATATTAATGAAATTCATTTGGTTTTCTCATCATGATTTTTTGTTTTATTACTATAATCTTTAGTTTTCTCAAATCTAATAAAATATTTTTGGTGTGATTCTCCAAAAATATTTTATAATTAGAAACTAAAATTTTGATATTTGTGAAAAAATCATAAAACTATAAAAAAATTAAAAATAAGGCTACTCAAATACGTAATTCCTAAAATACCCTTTCCCCTGGCCCTCGCCATCACTTCTTGCCTGTCTGCCTTCACCACCCACCGCACCTCTTCACGTTGGATCTTACTAGAACTCGATGAGCTCCGACGTGGAGCTCGTGGAGTTCTGTTGAGCTTCATGATGGAGATCGAGAGCTCTAAAGAGCTCCACGTCGAGCTTGACGGAGCACTACATCGAGCTCGCTGTAGTTCCACGAAGGAGCTCATCGAGCTCCAATAACCTCGACGATGGAGCTCGTCGAGATCACCATCGAGCTCCGGTGAGCTCGATGATGGAGCTCTTTGGGCTCCACATCGGAACTCGTTGAGCTCCATCGTGAAGATATGCAGGGGGAGAGGTGTGGGGGGTGGCGAGGACAGACGAGCGAGGGCGAGGGCGAGGGCGATGGTGAGGGCTAGAGGCGAGGGCGATGGTGAGGGCTAGAGGCGAGGGGTGAGGGCGAGGACAAGGCTTATGGAGAGGGGATAGGGTATTTTAGGAATTACTTATTCAAGTGTCATTTTTAATTTTTTTATAATTTTTTGATTTTTTTACAAATATCAATATTTTAGTTTCTAATTATTAAAATTTTTTGGGAAGCACCCTAAAACATAATTCCCCCAAAATAATCTCTATTTTTCTTCTCATTATTTTTTCTTTTTCTCTGCAATACATTATCAACATGACTTTATTGGCAAAATATATTATTTCATATATTTGCCAAACCACTCACTTCACTCTAGATACATTGATGCCTCTCCAAGCTTGATACTTTGAGTCAAAATTACATGAGATATATGTAGAGCCATGTTCAATTTTCTTGTCATATCGACCTAATTGAGAGCTCTAGTAGAGCCATCATTATTCTATTGAAAGATATTAAATTGCAAATTGATGATGTCCTTTTAACTAATTAAAGTAGTAGAAATCAACTCGGTTTCAAATATATTCACTAAAATGGATATCATATACTATGAATCATGATGCAAATAAGTATTTACTCATTACTTCTATTATTTATAAGCAAAAATATATTTGAAAATAATCTTTTTTATCTCGTGGGTTATATCAGATAACTATTAGATATATTGAATCTTTTATTATCATGAACCAGAAGTTCAATTACTCAATACATTTTTATGCCCATGAATGACCTAGGCATCCAAAACTTTCTATGATACACTATATCATTCCAAATTACAATGAACATTCATTAACAAGTTAACAAATTTTAGTAACTGATTGTTAAATATATCGTGATTATTCCAAAGACAAATTAATTATTAGATTATCTTTTAGAAATATTATATTTGAATCACCTTTTATAGAACATATTAAGGGGGGTATGTGTAGTCCTATTCACCTCCTAAAGCCGTAACTATGTTATTAAAATTTGATGATGCTCTCATCATTAATTTTGCGATAAATAAAACGAGGTATTAGAAAAAGGTTAAAATAATTTTAATTATTAGAATTAAATTTAAATTTATTTATGTTAAAATTATGTTTTTTGAGTTTTGCATGGTGTACTTGGATTTACCTCAAAGTTATCTTCTTTATCAAGTTTGCTCAAGTATTTTTTTTATTCTTTTAAGTAATTTCGGTAATTTTCTCCTTTTATTAAAAAAGTATGGTTTTGCAATAAATTAATTTTAATTCTTGCTAGCACTAAATGTATTTTTATTAAAACTAGTTGAAACGTAAGATTTACAAGGATTATGTTTTGTAACAAAATGTTATTAAATTGTCTTATCTAGAAGGATAATCAAAATTTAATTTGATTTTAACATTTGGAAATTACCTAGTGTTACATATGAAAATGTCTAAATATATACTGTATTATATATATGTATTATAATTATGTTATATTATTAAAATATTTTTTTATATTTTATGAAGTGTACTTGAATCACGGTATTGTATAGTTATTATAGTTTAATAATTTTATTTATAATGATTTCTTTTCAAATATTTAATATATAGTGCTCAAGAAATATTGCTTTGCATTTAAATGATGAACAATATTCTAGATAAAATATATTGATTTAATTAAATAAGTATTAATTTTATTATTAATATTTAGTATTAATTAATTTTTACTATTTAATATCAAAATTTATTTTACTATTCTACCAGAAAATTAATGACTCTTATTATCTTTATTGACAAACTACTATATTTTCATGTTTTTGTTGACTAGTTATTTCATTAATGTTATGTAGGTTGTCTTATTGAAATTAATATTTTTATCAAAGATAATGGAGTTGAGTAAGGAGGTGGCAAGTGATTAAAACAATGAAAACTTCCTAATAGTAGACTTCAATGGCATAAACATAATTAATACTTCAATTATATGTAAATTTACAATGTGACACATTTCTCTTGAATTTGTATGCTATGAATGATGGTATATAACATGATTGAAAGTGAGTTTTGTATGGAATTAATATTATGTGTGGAGGTTTTATTGCTCTATCCCACATTGGTGGGAGAAGTAAATGAGGGGAGCTCACTTGCTATAAGTAGGCTAGTATATGTTGTGGAATTAATGTTGTAATAGGCTAATCTTTAGTCACAATCATTCAATAATTGCCTTAATTTTTATTACTACACAATAAAAATTGCATAGCTGTGGATGCGTGTGGATCATGGTGGGTGGCCCTCTAGTTTGCTTTCCTGGGTCAATAAATACCAAATAGTAACTCTACTATGGTTACTATATGTCTTGGCTTTCTGGTAAGTGCCAGTCGTTTCTGACTCAGAAGATCTGGCAACCTTTCCATTAATAACCTTTTACTCTGCTCTTTTCTACTTATTCCCATGTTTCTCCTATAATAACAATTGGTATTAGAGTTTCGATGGCAGAAAGAAAAACACCGGTAGAAAAATTTGATGGTTTTGATTTTGTGTTTAATTGTATGGTAAAGATTTGTATTTTCCACTTGTTGAGAAATCAGAAGATATGAAGGAGATAGAATGGAAGATGTTGGATAGATAGGTGATGAATGTTGTTCGTTTGCCCTTGTCAAAGAACATTGCCTCCATACCACTGGAACAAAAACTACTAAGCAGATGCTAGAGATTTTATCAGAGATGTATGAAAAGTCGTCAGCAGCAAATAAGGTGTATCTGATGAGGTGGCTGTTTAATCTAAAAATGTCTAAGGCTATGCCAGTTGCGGAGCATCTCAATGAATTCAGTTTAATCACAACACAATTGCATTCGGTTGTGATTGATTTTGACGATGAGGTCCAAGCCCTAATTATGTTATCCTCTTTGACATAAAGTAGTAGAGGAATAGTCACTACAGTCATTGTTTTTACTGGCAAAGACAAAATAAAGTTTGATAAGGTAAGGTATCTGATTATTAGCAAAGAAATTCATAGAAGGGAATCAAGAGTCTCTTCGGGGTAAGCTCTGAACACAGAAAGTTGAGGGAGAATAAAGAAAAAATTGAAGTCAAGTTTCGGCAGATCTATGTCAAGAGGCAAAAGCTGGGGAAGAACGAATGCATCTTTAGTGAAGTACTGGAACTGTCAAGAGTATGGGCATGTGAAGAGAGAGTGCAAGGCACTAAATAAGGATCAAACTGACAGAAGGTCAGTTAATGTTTTCACAGATGAGATAGTCGATGCGCTGATCTTGAGCATATATAGCCCACTTGATTCGTGGGTGTTAGATTCGGGGGTTTCATTCCATTCATGTGGTAATTCTGAAGTGATAGAGAATTATGTTTCAAAAAATCTTGGAGAGATATATCTAATCGATGACAAGTCTCTTAAAATTACATGAAAGGGAAACATGAACACAGATGCCCCGAATGAATCTACTTTGAAATTGCATGCTATCAGGCACATTCCCAGATTGAAGAGGAATTTTCTTTCCATAGGACAATTGGATAATGAAGGCTACATAATGATATTCAGTAAGAGTAGTTGAAAGATCACCAAGGGGGCTATGATAATAGCTCGAGGCAGAAAAAAGGAAATTCTATACATGACTGACTACAAGTTCTAGGAATTGCATTGCTATCGCACAAGAGAAGAAGGACGTAAATTTATGGCATTGTCGATTAGGCCACATGAGTGAGAAATGGATGCAAGAGTTGTGCACCAAAGGGAGACTGCCCGAACTCAAATCAGTTAAGATTGATCTTTGTGAGGATTGTGTATTCGAAAAGTAGAAAAGAGTGAGCTTCTTGAAAAGGGATAGACCATGGAAGAAAGATAAGTTGGAGTTAGTGCATAGTGACTTATGGGGTCCAACACCCATGACTTTTTTTGGCGGCTCATCCTATTATATGACCTTCATTGACGACTCCACTAGAAAGGTATGGGTCTATTTTCTTAAAAATAAATCGGACGCATTTATTACCTTTAGATAGTAGAAAGCCTTAGTTTATAATGAGACAGGCTTAAAGGTCAAATGCCTAAGATCAAACAATGATGGTGAATATGATCACCACAACTTCAAAAAGTTTTGTAGAGAAAATGGAATTCACATAGAAAGGACGGTAAGAGGAAAGCCATAGCAAAATCACATTGCCGGGCGAATGAATAGAATATTGAACGAGTGTGCAAGATGCATGAGACTCAAGTGCAAGTTACCAAAAGAATTTTGGGCGGAAGCAGTCAGTACCACGATATTTCTGATTAATAGAGGATCATTGACACCCTTGGAGAATGACATATCAGAGGAGGCCTAGAGCGGTAAAGAGGTAAAATTGTCATTCTTCTGTATCTTTGGTTGTGTTGCTTACGTTTTAGTTGACTCTACTGCTAAAAGTAAGCTAGATGCAAAATCTGTTAAATGCACATTTATTGTCTATGGAAGTGATGAATTAAGATATAGAATCTGGGATGAGAAGAATCAGAAAATTATCCGAAGTAAAGACGTCGTGTTTAATAAACATGTGCTCTATAAGGATCGAGAGAAGGAGAGTTCACCAGAGTATGATAGTCAAGTTGTGGAGTTGGACATTACTAACTTGGGTGGGAATAATAAAGCTCAGATGGAAAAAATTATCGATGTTGAGCCGAGTACCCCACAGCTACCGCAAAGGTTGTATAAAGAGTGGCGAGCACCAAACAAATATTCACCCTCTAATTTTTACTTATTAATGACTGATTGTGGTGAATTGGAATATTATGCAGAGGCTAGACAAGTCCAAGATGCGAACAAATGGACACTTGCAGAGATGATGAGTTAGACTCGTATTTTGCCAATGCGACATGGAAAGACGTGGAACTTCTAAAGGGAAAAAGAGCCCTTGATTGTAAGTAGGTCTATGGTCTACCAGATCAAGAATGTGGATGATGGGAGCAAGCGATATAAGACACGATTGGTAGTAAAAGGTTTCCAACAAAAATATGGTATTGATTACACTGACATTTTTACCACTGTTGTGAAACTAACTACTATCCATCTTATGATAAGTTTGGTTGTGGTAAAGAATCTATTATTGGGACAGATAGATGTCAAGACGGCTTTCCTTCATGGTGTTTGGAAGACGAGATCTACATGAAGCAACCAGATGGATATGTGTCTAAAGGGGGCCCGAGACTTGTGTGTAAATTAAAGAAAAGTCTGTACGGGTTGAATTAAGCTCCAAGACAATAGTACAAAAAGTTTGATAGATTTATGCTCAAGATCGGATTCAGAAGATACATTACCGATCACTGCTGTTACTTCAAGAGATTTGAGAGTAGTTACATCATCTTGTTGCTTTATGTTGATGATATGTTACTTGCAGGCTCCAGTGCTAAAGAGATAAGCAGGTTAAAGAAGCAATTATCCGATCAATTTGCAATGAAAGATCTCGGTGAAGCAAAACAGATTTTGGGGATGCAAATAAGAAAAGATAGAGCCACTGGGAAGATCTATATGTCGCAAGCACAATACATAGAGAAGGTACTTGAGAGATTTAGCATGCAAGATGCTAAGCTAGTCAGTATTTTGTTGGGCAGTCAATTCAAGTTGTCTAAAAAGGATTGTTCGAGTATCAAAGAAGAATGTGTTGAGATACAGAGAGTACCATATTCTTTGGCTGTTGGAAGTATCATGTATGCAATGGTAAGTACTAGACCAGATATTGCACATGTGGTGGAAGTTGTGAGCAGATTTATGAGCAACCCTGGTAAATAACATTGGTAAGCATTAAAGTGGATTTTAAGATATCTTCAAGGTATGAGTGATGTGGCATTATGTTTTGGTGGGAGTAATCTTACTTTGAAGGGATATGTTGATGTGAACTTGGCATCAAATGATCTTGATAAAAGAATGAGTACCACGGGATATGTGACTACATTTGGTGGTACGACAATTTCTTGGTCATCAAAGCTGCAAAAGATAGTAGCATTGTCTACTATATAGGCTGGGTATGTAGCCGTTACTGAAGCAAGCAAAGAAATGGTGTGACTTCAGAGTTTCTTGTGTGAGCTTGGAATAGAAAAGAGTTGCAGCATACTTTTCAGCAATAGCCAAAGTGTGATATTCTTGGCAAAGAATCCAGTGTTTCACTCAAAAACAAAACACATTCAATTAAAGTATGACTACATTCGTCACTTGTTGGAGACGAAGGTGTTGCAATTGAAAAAGATTGAAAAAAGTAAGAACCCTATTGATATGTTAACAAAGGTTGTTACCTTTGATAAGTTGAAGTTGTGCATGACTTCAACTTGCCTCGAAGCTTGAGGATGGGGACGTGACACCACCATGAGTTGAAGAAACTCTCTAGGTGGGAGATTGTTATGTGTGGAGACTTTATCTCCCTGTCCCACATCGGTGGGAAAGGTAAATGAGGGGAGCTCACTTGCTATAAGTAGGCTAGTATGTTTATGTTGTAATAGGCCAATCCTTAGTCACAATAATTCAATAATTGCCTTAATTTTTGTTTCTGCACAACAAAAGTCACGTAGCCGTAGATCCAATTGGATCATGGTGGGTGGGCCTCTGGTTAACTGTCCTGGGTCAATAAATACTCAACAGTAACTCCACTATGGTTACTGTATGTCTTGGCCTGCCAGCAAGTGCCAGTCGTTTCTGACCCGGAAGATTTGGCAAACTTTCCTTTATCTGATTCCATGCTCTCTGGTACTTCTTGCACCCCATAAATAAACTTCTACTCTTCTCTTTTCTACTTCTTCCCATGTTCCTCCTATAACAACAATTAATTCATTTAAAATAATAAATTTAAAATTTAAGGTTGGGTTTCAAAAAATATGTCCAAACTAGTGCATCTGGAAATAACATGGCAAAGTCATTATTGTTAAAGGTGGTTATTTCCATGTTAATTTTTTTAAATCATAAGATGGTGTTGTGAATGCTGACTATTGAAAATATTGTAGGGATTCTATTATGTCCCTCACCCCTTGCTCCTTTGTGGAGTTCGAAGGAGCTCTACGGAGCTCCATGAATGGGCGAGAGGTGTAATGTGATTACTATAATATTTTTAATAGTTGACATTGATAATGCTAGTTTATGATTTTAAAAAATTAATAGCATGACAATGACTGTCGTTCACAATGACAGTTTTGCCATGTTGTTTCTAGACGCGCTAGTTTGCACATATTTTTGAAATACGACTTAAATTTTAAATTTTTTATTTTAAATGAATTAGTTATGTACAAAACTCCGAAAATGTCCTATTAACTACCATACTCTTATCATCAATTTATAGATAAGTAGTATAAAATAAAAACTTAGTTTCTCCCAACACTCACTGTGAAGTCTTCAAAAAATAGCTTAACATCATAGTGTCTCTCTGAAATAATGCTCTTAGGCATGCTATGAAATCATATAATTTTTTTGAAAAGAGGAATTAGAAATGTTTGCATGATGCATCATCAGTTATATGACATTATGAAATGTATGATCTTGGAAAAAAATGATTGATTATAAAAGTTGATCATAGCAATTTCAATTTCATTACAATATATCTTATACACTTTTGCTCCCTTATGTCAAGCTTTCTAGTTTCTTATATACATTTTAGTAATGACTTTGAATTGATTTCTAACTCATTACCATTTTCATCTCCTCCCACGTCTATATTGTTGGAACTCTAATTTGTATTCAACTAATAACAAAGTTGATCCCAACAAAAAATGTCCAAATTAGTGATTTCAATTGCATCATTATATGAAAATAAAAGATATGGTGTATATGGAAAACAAAATTGAACAATAATATAAGGCAAAGATAAACCCATGGATAAATTGTAATTAGTAACACTTTTTTCATGTTAGAATAATTCTGCCATTCAAAAATTAATTATATATTTTCTCATCTTGATGTTGTCTAAATTATTATCTTCATACTTTCTCACTTCTCTAACGTGTTCACGTCTTAAATGATTGATTATAAAAGCTAATTCTTCATCTACTTCATCATCCATTCCATGGCCCCCATAATGATCATTAGGATATTCTCTTGGTTGAATTTTCTCCCTCCTTTGAATATTCTATGACCACTCTAAATGGCTAATCTTTATATGATCCAACCATTTATTGGATAAGTTCTATTTCCAATTTCATCATGTTTGTCATCTCATTCATTATAGCTTCAATAAGAAGTTTGATCTTAATAATTTATCTACTAACAAATTTTAATTTCTTATATAATATTTAATTAATTCATTCTTTTCATGAATATATTATCTACTAACAAATGCCTATAGCTAATAAAGTATATCACTCATAAATTTATTTTGAGTAAAATATCAAGTACAAAAAATTAATTTCAAATAGACAAAAAAATTGATAAAAATTTCTAATTATCTCAAGGCTATATCCTTAATGAGTCAAAATTCAAATAACAAAATTTATTATTTATTATGTTTTTTATATCTTTTTGATTATTTTTATATATTGTAATTAAATTTCTAATAATTATTTAAATTGTATCTAATATTTTATAATTTTTTTTTCATGTACATAATTTTCATCAAAATAATAGTCTAGCTGATTTAACAAAGCATAATATTCATAAATTTATTTTTATTAAAATGTTAAGCAAGAAACATGATTTGAGTTTGATAAAAATGATTCAATAATTATTGTCTAAAAATTATAATGCTAAAGAAAAGGGCCGACATTTAGAAGATGAAAACTACTTTTTAGTATATTTTTTAAATTAGATTTGGAATCATTTATAAGTTTTCTAATTGATTCATCATAATTTTTTATCTCATGTCGAATATTTCATTATTTTATTTTGTTATCATTAATACATATATATCAACAACTTAATCTATCTATAACTAACATAACATATTTCTCATAAGTTTATTATAGCAAAAGTATTAATTGTCAAAGTTAATTTGATAAAAATTACTTATTATCCAAAGACTCTAAGCTTGAAAAATAAGCCAAATTTTAAAAGCCCAAAATTCTTTGTTCCTAAGCCTAACGTTTCATGTTTCCTTCATTTTTAAATATTTTAAATATATTTGATATCAATTTTTTATTATTATTGAAATATTGAGTAAAAAAATGTGTAAATAATATATTGTATGAGAAAAAGAATAATTACAAATACTTTGGCCATTATTCGAAGCTTATAAACTCAAGAAAAGAGCTAAAATTTAAAAAATCAAAACTATTTTATATTATTTTTGTAAAATAAATTTTGAATCATTGCAAGTCTTATAATTATTTTTTTATTAATTATTTGTTTCATATATAATATTTTATTATATTATTTTTTTTGTTAAAAATGCAATGTCTATGTCTATCAATGAATTATCTTATACATGTTATAACATAGTATATTATTCAATAATTTATTCTTATGAAGATATTAGCTACAAAACTTAATCTAAAGAGTAAAAAAAAAATTTGATAGAATATTACTCTTTATTAAATCAAATAATTTAAAAAATTTAGCCAAATTTTAAAATAATAAATCTTATTAGGAATATTTTTTGCCAATATTTTGATTTTGTGTATGTGTTCAAATAATATATTTAACATAAATCAATCTCATGCCTAATATTTTTTTTTATTTTATTTTTTGTAATGAATGTCTTATTTTCAACAAATTAGAGTATACATGATGTAACATGATATTTTATTCTCACTAAAATACTAAATTGAATACTAAAAAGTATCTTTAAAAAGTATCTAACTAAAATATTGAATACTTTAACATGATACTTTAACTAAAATATTGAATACTAAATTGAATTTTAGACAAATAAAAATGATCTTTAAAAAGTATCTAATGAGTATAACCTTAAACAAATGAGCTAAATTTAAAAATACCTAATTTTATAATTGATATGTTTTTTGACATAAATTTTTAATTATTGTAAGAATCTGAATTTTATTTTTAATAACTATTTAAATCATATGTAAAATTTAGTTAATTCTTTTTGTTTGTCATGAATGCAATTTTGATCAAAAAAATCAATATATATACTTCAAGTTACATACCATATCACTAAAATACTTATTTTAACCAAAAATATTCAAAACAAGTTTTTTGAGGAAGATAAAAGAACCCTAATGATAATTTATCATCATTGCAACCCAACAATTTTAAAGAAAAAATATAAAATTAAAAAACTAAAATTATTTATTAGTACATTGTTTAACCTAAATTTTGCGTAAAACATGAGTTTATTTGAAGTTTTTTCCGAAAATGGGAAAAATGATAAATTATCACAATGATACAAGTTGCAAACCATAACTTTTCTAATTCTCATATGATAAAATGATCTCACTGTTGAATTTGTCTCGTGAAATCTAGTTACTTAGGTGAATTTCATTGACTTCTAAGATAGATAGATTTTTCAAGCTCAAATGATAATAATAAATAAACAAAAACAATCTAAAAATGATCAATATCATCTGCATATTATGGTATTACTAGCGGTAGGCCATAGGCAATATAGTAGCCTCAATCTTAGTCATCAATCATCATCAAAGTCTCATGAATCATCATCAACAATCAATTCATCTGCTCTTACTGCAGTTGCAACATGATCCTGGATATCTAAGCTCGAAGTCTTCCAATCCTTCATGCATGCTAATATTTCGACAATATATAGTCATAATTTTTATCTCATATTTGAAATCGCATTCACTAAAATCAAAAAAACAGACTCCGATGCTACGCTTAACACATGAGGTGTTAGTATATCCTTTGTCATCTTAAACAATATGAGATAGGTGGACTCATATGATTTCTACCATAATAAAATATCAAGATTCTTATTATCAGTATGTAATTAGATTCAATAGTAATTAGTATCTAAGTACTAGGGAAGCTCACTCATATTCGAATGTCTACCCCATCATTTTTCACTCGCTAATTATATGACGAAGTCATCATATCCGAGTATGGTATTCATGTCTGTACTCATAGTTTCACTACTACTTCCATCATACCTAGTATCATAGAATATAAATAGCATTGTCAACTTCTCATTAATGAATCCTTCAGGTTGGTCTTCCTGGTTCATGTATAATGATATGTATGTCAAAACATTCTTTACCTATTTCACCTTAAACCTAGAGTCCATGCAGAAAATCAGACAATAAAAAGACAAGATCGTGGACCAGTATTTTAATTACTTTGTTTCCATCTCAACAACCATATCACAAACTATCGGGTCATCTCTGAACTTCATAAACATGCTACTAATATATCATATGCACATAAGTGTAATACAAGTGGTGTGAGTATAAACTGACTAACACATGTTCATCGTGTCATAAAAAATTTTCAAGAATTTTATAAATAAAATTTCTATAGGCCAATTAGTTTTGTCAATTATAATTTTATCACTCTTACTATTACGTAGTCGGATATCACGTGTTTGTATCCAACACATGACTCCAACATAAGGTATGGGTAATTCTAATGGTATTTCACATCCGATTGAAATTTATTTTTCTTTAGACCCATAGATAAATAGAGACTCCTCATCTCTTATTGTCTATAAGATGTACTAAGAAATTTTAGTGTGTTACGTATATTTTCTAAATTGGAGAAAATAACTTTCATCCCCACTTATACTATGAGTCTGATGACGTGACACATGCATCTAACTTGGAAAATCTTTCCTGATAGCCCATCTCTAATAGTCATAACAAACATGTTAATGGCTATTTAATTATTAATTGTATTATCAAATTTGATACTATATATTTTATTTTTAATATTATATTCTCTAAAGATTCTCATCATGTACTTATTAATGGCCGAGCCATCATAAGGATGAAGAATCTATTAGAATCATAAAGATTCTCATCAACAAAACCTTGTATTCTTAATTTAATATAGCATATTATTCAAAAATTATTTTAACAAAAATATTGAGTATAAGACTAAATTTGAAATAAACATGAATGATTTGATAAATATTATTCATTATCAAAAGATAATAACCATGATGAAATGAACAAAACTTTAGAAGACCATAATTTCTTATTTTTAAGGTTTTCACATGTATTCTTAATTATTCTATGTTGTCTAATATATTTTTAATAATTACTTATTTGATATCTAAATTTTGATTCATTCATATTTTTCTCCTACATTAAATTATGATTATGATCAAATAATTAGCTTTGATGTTAACTAATATAGCATATTATTTAAATATTTATTTCAATTAAATATTGAGTAAATAACTTATTTGAGAGAAACTAAAGTGATTTGATAAAACATGCCCATTGTCAAGAGGTCAACATAAAATAAATGAGTCAAAGTTCAAAATGTAAAAAAATTTCTTATAAGTAAATTTTATGTGAGACCAAGAAAAGAAATAATTTTATTTATTTCAACTATTGCTTTGAATTGACAAAGTTTGTTAAATAAAGTGAGATAGAGTTACTAAAAAATTTATTTTATATTTAAAAATGATTTTGGAATATAAAATGGAGAAGAATAATTCTAAATTTTATAAATTGAAGTTTTCATTTCTTTCATTTATTCCTCGATTTCATGACTTTTCTTTTGTTTCTCTTCATCTTCATCTTCTTCTTCGAATTTCTTTAATTTTTTCCTCATTTAAATAATACATATTGATAAGGTTACACATTAATTCAAAAAAATTATGATTTTTACTTTTTTTTTTGCGTGTCACTATATACTTAGCAAAACTCTTTAAAGTCTTACCAAACTTAAACAAATAAGAGTTGAGATTTGAGTTATAGTTTTAAAATACTTATCAAGTAATTAGAATTTTTAATATAAAATGGAATTTTAAAAATATAATTTAAATTAAAAATAAACAATTTATAGAAAAAGAGTCATAACAAATAGTATACAATATTCAATCAATTTTTATTTTTTTGTTTTGTTCTTATTTTCAGCTTTTCTTTCTTTTTTTTTTTTTTTTGCAGAAAAGAAACTACTAGATGGAAAATTTAATCATATTAGAACTAATATTAAATAAGGGTTTGAGAAGAAGTAGTAAAGGTATTCAGAGAATAAAGGAAAGAAAAAGTAAATTAAAGGCTATTGCTAAGCTTTGATACAAATGATATGAATGTGAAATTCACTAAGAATTGACGAGACCCATGATCAAATTTAGTGACCAAAATCATTCCATGATTAGATCTATACAAAAATAACTTGTTTAAATGCATGGACAAATGCAAGAACCATAATATAGTAATGATGCCACAATTAATTATAAATAATTGATATATGAGTCATATATCAGTGCCATATAAATTGCTAATAATTTTATAAAGGTTTCATCGAACCAAATAGTTATATAAACTTTCATGTATCCCCTAAAACTAGACAATAATTATAAATCCCAATAATCATAATTTCCAATGATCATAGTTATATAATAAAATAATATTACAATAGTTTGTGAACACAAGTTTCAACCCATAGTGTGAATCCAAAAGCTAAAATTAAAATATGAAAATAAAAAAAATTGTATGCTCTTTTCTGAAACACACTGTGAACTACATGATTATCCATATGGAAGTATGGGGGTGCAATGATTAGTTCCTGCGCACTTATGAACTCAACCGCCAAACCAAAAAATAACTCTCATACATTGATTTGTGTGAAAGCCCCTTCTACTCTTTCTCATATCTAAGGAGACGCCTTCATATTTATGTTAAATGAATGCAAAAGAATGACTAGATAGAATATGCTATATCTAAAATGAAATAAACCCTTAATTTTTACATATAATACCAATTTAGAGGAAGGATCTTGATTAATCTTATATAAGCACATAGAAGACTCAATCTACTTATGCAAGAGGTGGTGAAAGTCCGTGTTGAAACTTGTACAAGTAAGAATAATTTATCTTTTCTCCCACGATCTTTAAGTGATACCCACTCAAGTGATACAAAAGAAGTCCAGAGTTGTGAGAATTCAAAGTGAAAAAGAGGTTTATCTATTGAATTTAACTTAGAAGAAAAGCGTATGTGTTATGTTGGGGAAAATCCTTGTGTTGGGTATATAATTGTTCGTGTACAAAATATAAATTTTTATTTTTGAAGTATACAAATTGCGAAATTTTTTATGTTATTAAATTGTCTCTTTTTAGATAAAAATAAATTATATCTAGAATATTATTTTTATTAAGCCAATATTAATAGATTTAATTTCTAAAAAAAAAAAACAAGTCATATATAAACTTCTAACTATGAGTTTATACTTAATATCTAAAACAAAAATTCAATACAATAGTTTATATATATTTTTAGCCCAAAATTTCAACTCAAACTTACATATAATTAATGGATAAACAATCTAGTATCAACTAATGTTTTAAAATAGAAACTTAAGTATAAAGTATAGCCACCAATTTAAATTTAATAGATACTGAAGATTCCTTGACCCATACCACACAAATTCACATACCAAAAATTATGTGCTGAACCAAACATCACAACTCATAGACTATTAAATCATATGAATGCAAATTCCAAAATAAAAATATAAACAATAATTTTTTGGGGGGAACTCAGGTAATTTGTTCGTGTTATTCTTTATGTTGTGGTGTTATTCAAATTGGTAGTAACTTCAAGTTTGCAATCTTTCTACTTACAAGAGAACAATTCATTCATGACAATACCTTATCAACAGACTAAATTTGGATAGAATGAGAGGTTTACATATTAAATATATTATTCATATATTCAAGCAATTGTTGAGAGACAGAAGAGAGATATTCCACTAGTAGGCCTAAAATGAGATTATATAAGAAAGAATAAATGTTTTGAAATAACTACTCTACTTATTTGTGTTATTAGCTTCCAGACTCAAGGAGAAATCTTTCAAGTTTTTCTCCAACTTTTCCACTTCTCACTTTGTTCCCATTTTTGTTTGTTAAATCTGCACTCCAAAAAAATGTGTCGCATTTCAATTTTTTAGTCTTTGTTTCTGGATAGAACATGGGACACTCTCCACTTCTTTGTTGCACCATTCATGATGTTCATAAAAATGGGAATTGCCTATTCTTTCTCTTGTATCTTTTTATGATGTATTTGATGAAAAATTATCTCATGGTTTGTTCTACCAAACACCTAACCTATTGTTCGGTACTCATGGTACTGAGTTTTTTTTTGTGATATTTTTTGGTTATTAGATAATGTATTTGTACTAAAAATGTAATAAACAAATATTTCATGAAATTATTTTTTTAATGAATTTTGTTGATTAATAGTGAAATTTCACATAATTTTTTTTCAGTTTGAATTTATTCTTTGATGTTAAGTTAATTTAATGAAACCATAGAGAAATTTGACATTATGGTTGGGAATTTTTTGGGAAATCATACATATTATTGTCGCATGAATTTTCTGAAAACATAATAAAGCCATGAAAACAATTTTAGATGCACCATGCACGTGGTGAGTGAGAGAGGGAAAAATAACAAAACAAGATTTCTCCCATATTTTATTTTTTGCACAACAACTATGCTCTGTAATAATCATTAGAAGCTTGTATAAGCTTCTTTAATAGTTCTATAGAGGGAATGGGGAACATTTAATATCATTTTATTGTGGTGGCTGTGCTGTTGTTTTTGTAATGTGCGTAGGGGTTCATGCAATGCTCGTGTGTTAGTCTTCTGCAATGCTTGATTGTAGGAATTTATTCATAACATGCTCGTCTTGCGCTCGTGGGTGCTGAGAAAATCTTAAGTGGCGTTTGGTTTGGAAAAAATTTTTTATTTTCTGTTTTTCATTTGTTGGAAGTCATTTTCTGGTTTTCAAACTATTTTTTGAAAAATAGAGAATATATTTGGTGTATATGCTAGAAAATGTTTTGCTGAAAATGAAAATCGAAAAATATGTTTGGTATGTATAATATAAAATATATTTTTTATATGTTAAATTAAACTTAAAAAAATAATACATAACTGAACAAAATCATTTACAAAAGAGTCTAAACATGATTTTGAACAAAATCATTCACAAAAGAGTTTATGCATGATTTTAAACAAAATGATTGACAAAAGAGGTCATGTATAATTTTGAACAAAATAAAAATCAAAACAGTTCATGCATAATTCTGATCAAAATCATTCCGCATTTGTTCTGCTATGTCTTCACAAATTTGTCCCATTTATGCTGTTTGGCTTGCATCTACTGCAATTGGGTCATACTCTGCACCATCCACTTCATCATTGCGCATTAGTATTTGTTCTGTACTGTACTGTACTCCATGAATAATATATCTAATGCGTGATGGTGTCAAATAAAGTTATGTAAAGTGTAACAAGCTGTAGGAATTAGACGTTGTCTCCGTAATGGATAGCTAGTCATGTGTTTTATAATTGGAAATCTTGCTTTTAGTACCCCAATACTTCGCTCAATGATATTACGCAAGCAACTAGAGACAAGAAGAAGCAAGAAGAGAGACGAGCAGACCCACAGCCACAGACCCAAGGGAGGAATCGCACGTGAAATCAGATGGAGAACGAGTGCTGGATCATCCTCTGGCAAAGGGAGAGAATGACTTTTTATCGTTCTCTCATTTTCTTTAAAACAAGCCCGTGTTTTCTCAAAAATAGAAAATGAAAACAAGTACCCAAACGACTTTTCTAAGAAAACGCGAAAAACAGGAAAATGAAAATAGAAAAATATCAAACCAAACAGTACATTAAAAAAAACATTAGATCTTGAAATAAAACTTCAAGTTTAATTAAGATGTTTTTAATCTATTTTATAATTATACTTTGTTTTGTGAGTATTTTTTTAAGGACATTGAATTTTATTAATTTATGATTTATTTTGTTTGAATATTCTATCATTTTGGGGTAGAATATTCATTTGTAAGTGCACATATATTCTGTCAATTTTGAGTAGAATATAATATATATGTGTGTGTGTGTGTGTGCACATGTGTGTTTGTGATTATAATTTTAGGATTTAATATCAATATATATATATATATATATATATATATATATAGTTTGAAATATAAATATATATATAAATGAACCTTGGAAAAAAATCTCTGGAAATCAAAATTTTTTGGGTATTTACTATTTTGATGAAGTTTTAAAATGAATAAATTTTAAATGATTAAAATTAAAACGGCTAACTAAGTAATTTTGTTGGAATAAAATTTTATTTTGAAACTATTTTTGATTTTCGGATCCGTTTTTGTCTCCCCCATCAAAAACTACATATTTTTTAATTTTATGTTATTTAATTTATATGATACACACATATTAATTAAAAAGATTTATTTGTTTTTTTTTTTTTGGGTAAATATTTCACCTTTACCAGCTAATTAAAAATAGTATTCCACAACAAAAGCTCCAAATGATGGTGCTCTTATCATTAATTTCTTTATAAATAATCAACCCTGTAGAATAAATCAACAAAATTTTAAAAAAAATGTAAACATAATGTTTATCATTGTTTTTAATATTGAGCGCAAATTTATTCTGCCTGCTTCTTGCTGTTTGAAGCATTTAAATTTATTCTTTTCAATTTTCTGTTTGCTCAAGTTTCTTGTAATGATTCTTAATTATACCACTTTAATTTTTATTTTTATCTTCAATCAAATATTACATGTTACAATGGAATTTTACTTTTCAAGCGATTCTCAATTCCTAATAAATAAAAATGCCAGATCTTTAGCCTAATTACGATATTTTTTGACCATTTTAAAATTCTATATTGTTTGAGTATTTTGAGGACATTGAATTTTATTAATTTATATATGTTTTATTCGAATATTCTATTATTTTTTGACTTTGTTTGCACGTGTTTTTAAATTCTATTAAATTTTAGCAGAATATTTTATATGCTTGTGATTTTAATTTTAGCTATATATATATGTGTGAATTTTGGACAAATCTTAGAATTGAAAATTATTTGGTATTTACCATTTTGATAAAGTTACATGGATAAATTTTAAACTATTTAAATTATAACAATAACATTTTATTTGCGAGATTTATTTTTTGGGCTCCATTTTGGTCATCCCCAACTGAACTACATTTAAATTTTATGTTATTTAATTTTTTTGATCCACATGTTTTTTTTTTTAAGGATAATTTGTTATTTTAATTATTTAATTATTATGGGAGCGGGAGCATGAATTTTGAAATTTGGTATAGATGAGTAGCAAATGATATAAATAAATTCTGTCATCACCCACAAGATAATATTTCAAAAAATTAAATTGTTTGGTAAATTAATAGTCAATTAATTCGATTTGCATGTAATATTTGTTTATATTTTTTTTATATGTTAATTTAATTTATTATTTATTAACCAATGCTCCAAACGCATCACTCTTAGACGTGTCAAACGTGCTGTCTTTGCACATCCCGGCCTGGTTTTAGGCAGTCCAACTGGGCTATTATGCTGGCCCAGACATGGTTACTGAATCGGGTCTGGTCCAAAAATTGCAGGGATCAGCATGGTTCAGAACGGACAAAATTCCAATTTTTTTAAATGGTTTAAGGTTTTGATGGTGCACTGCCGTGTCTTTTACCTTTTGGGGCTCGGCGAGACTTGCTTGTTGGTAGAGGTGTCAACCGGGCCAGTCCGGCACGAGGCACTGCACGGGAATATCTTGTGCCTAGGTAAGACATGACCTGTGTCGAGGCCAACCGGGCCTTGTGTCGTGCCTTACTCGGCATGGTTTGGTGGCCTGTGGCATGGTCGGGGTCACAGTTCACGCCCAACTCGACATCGCGCACCCGCAGTCCTGCACCCACTGACTCATAGACTTGGATAGGACTAGGTGGCTCCCGGCTTTCTGCACCCTCACGAGGTCACGGGTGTGTTCATGGTGACTTGGGATACGGGAGCTGGGCCAAGCCAGCTTCCCGCAAAAAAGACCGTGGGTCGGGTCCAATCGGACCAAACTTGATTCCCCCCACCACCCCCCAAACAGGCAAAAAATTTTTTATTTTAAATATTGCCGTTGAATATTGCCTCTAATGGCTAGGGGGCAAAATCTGACGGCCCTCATGATTCTGCCCCCTAAAACATTTAAAAAAACAAAAAAAATATATATATATAAAAATTATTTTTAAAAAAATTATTTTCTTTAATCTATAAAATTTTCTCATTCTCTCTATAATATTTATGTTTTTCATAAATATTTATTCTCTCAAATCTCATATTTTATCTCTCTCAAAACTCTTGCTCTCTCGGGACTCGAGAAGTCGGAATTTTGTCATTTGGCTTGGCTGTTTGGGAATCTCAACTTGGATTTCAAATTTTGAGTTAATCTGTGGTGTATCGTGCACGTGATCGACCTGATTGTTTTACCTGAAAATTTATTTTAAGTTTTTTTTTACTTTTTCTCTCTCTAGTCTTAAAATAGTTAGATCTAACATATATCATCTAGTCTCTAGTTAAGTGTCATGTTTAACAAAAATCTTAAAAAATGATAAATACTAATGAACATATTTAAATTTAGAAAATGAAAATCTTACACAGAGGCTTAGTTTACTGAAATTTTGGTTTCTCCTGTCATCTCAACCCAAATTTCTAAAAAACAAAAAACTAGGACTTCTGTAGTTTGGACTCATTTTAATATAATATAATAAAAAAATATTAGAGATGAGGAAGACAAAATGAAACAATACAAATATTGTATGAGAATTTTAGCATGTAAGAGTGCGTTTGGGACTGGGCACCTTAAGAGGCATGCCGAATTATGCACCAAAAAACATGATCTATTAGATCCTAGGAAAAACCAACTTGGCACTGTATTATTTGAGACTGGATTGAGTCCAGTCTCAAAGTTTACTCCTTTCATATACTCCAGCGAGTTGGGTAGGGACGGCATGACCAGACTTATCACATTAATTGGTATTACTATCAGATTTTCGGAAATCCAAGGGTATTATGCATAATGCGGACATATTTTCAGCCTGCTTATCGTAGGATTCCTAGGTCCACATCTAGGAATGACATACTAAAATTGTATAAGTTAGTAAAACAAAAAATAATTAATAAATTTATGACATATAATGGAGTGGTGTCCGTGACGTCCGATATGTGGAAAAGTCACGATGAATCATCTTATGCATGTCTCACCAGCCACTATGTAGATTATAACTAGACTGAATAAAAAAATTTTAGGATTCTCTGAGATTCTCCATCCTCATGATGGTCCGGCCATTTTTGAGTGTATGATAAAAATTTTTAGGTAATATAAAATTCAAAATAAATTTTTAGTATCAAATTCAATAATGCATCTGATAATGTAGTAGCGATTAACATGTTTGTTAGGAATATTAGAGACACACCATCAAGAGAGCTTTTTCATGTCAGATGCACGTGTCACTTGATTAACCTAATTGTTCAAATGAGTATGAAGGTTTGTTCCCCTGCGTTTGATTATATATGTAATGTACTAAAGTATATTCGTACTCCTCGCAGACAAGTGTTTGGTAATCTCTATTTGTCTGCGAATCTTAAGAAGAAGAAATTCCAATCAAATGTGATACATCGTTGGAATTACACGTACATGATGTTGGAATCATGTGTTAGATACGAACACATGATATCCGACTATGTCAATAGTAAGAGTGACGAACTTATTATTGACGACATTGACTGGGCTTCAGGAATTTCATTTATGAAATTCCTGAAGATTTTTTATGACACGACGAATATTTGTTCGTCGGTTTATACGCCCATGACTTGCATTGCACTCAGATATATATGCAACATTAGTAGCATGTTTAGGAAGTATCGACCTGATCCAATACTTAGCCATATAGTTCCAGAGATGTAAACCAAGTATTTAAAGTACTGGTCTACCGTTCCATCTCTTTATTACCTCGCTGCATGCATGGACCCTAGGGTTAAGGTGAAATAAGTAGAAAACAGCCAGACTTATATTTCCTTGTGCATGAAACTGGAAGACCCACCTGAAGGGTTCATTCACAAGAAGTTGACTGACCTGTTCATATACTACGATAATAGGTATGTTGGTAGTGGTGATAGTAGTGAGACTGTGATTACGGACATGAATACATTGTTCGGAGATGATAATTTTTTTATTCAACTAGCGAAGGGGAAACGTCGCGGTGGACCATCACATAGGAGCATGCTTTCTCGGTACTTATATACTGATTACTGCTCAATCCTATGACATTTTGATACTAAGAATCTTTATATATTACAGTGGTGGAAATCATAGTAGTTCACCTTTCCCATGCTATTTAGGATGACACGGGATCTACTGACTCCTCCGATGTCCAGCGTTGCATCAGAGTGTATTTTTTCTGTTGGAGTGAACGTGATTTCAGATAGGAGATTAAGATTACATCCAGATATTGTCGAGGCCTTGGCCTGTTTGAAGGATTGGGAGGATTTGATGTTTAGCATCCATGATCGTGCTGGAGCTGAGATAGGGACAAAGACTACAGCCGCATCATCTGCGAAAGCGGATGAGTTAATCGATGATGATAATGATCCATATGATACTGATCTTGATATTGCGGCAGATTATGCTCATGATATATCGATTGATGATTGATGATGATCCACTGCTTTTTGATTTCGATATTTTTATTTTTTATTGATTGTACGTTTTATTTTTACGTTACTTTGAAACTTTAATTTGTTTGGTTCGGAACTTCGGCATCTATTGGCTGATTGGTCATTTCTCATTTGGTTTGATTTTGTTTTTTTTTTTACTTTTTAATTTTTTTTAACAAAATTGTTTGCTTAATTTATTTTTTTGTTTAAAAATTTAATTTCAAAATTTATAACTCTATAATTTAACTCTAATAAATTATAAACTAATTTTATTTTAAATTATAAAAAAAATTTAAAATTTGTAATTTATTAAATTTTTATCAATTTTCATTTTATAAATTTAATATATTATACATTATCCATAATTCTATATAGAATTTAATATATTTTTTAATTAAACTAAAATATAAAACTCTAAAAAATTTTAAAAAAAAATTTTAACCTGGCACGTACGGCATGGTTTAGCCCATACGTCCAGGTTTGGCCCAATTGAACTTGGCTTTTATAAACCATGCCGGGCTATTGCCGTGCTCTAAAAACCGGCTGGCCCAGCTCGGCCCGTTTGACACCTTTACTTGTCGGGCATTGGTTCGTATAGACCATGTTCGGTGCATGGTCACCTGCATGTCACTTGCATGTCACGACGGTCTGGGGCATAGCACCGAAGCGTGCCTTGCCCGTGCCTCTCGCCGGGCCGGGCCGGGCTGGGCCTCACTTTACTGCAACCTAGTGAAATCACATATATAGAAAGTAGTCAATTTTAGTTATAAACAAACATTGGTGCTCTCATCATTATTTTAGTTATAAACAACCCGCGCGTCTTTGCTATAATTTAAAATTTATTTTTGTTAAATTTACTAGTCAATTTTTTTTCATCGAGGAACTGAATTGCATCTTACACCCTCGCCTGCTGCTTGTTGTTGGTAGCATTGTACACGACTAGCTTATTTCTTTTTCTTGCTCAAGCTTTTTTGTAAACTTATCGAATGGCATCTTCATTTCCTTCTTTGTTGGTACAATTATTTTGATTGGTAGAATGATAAATTGTCGTTCTTGTTAAAACACTTCTTTGCCCTAAATGAATAAATCATTTGTTGATCTCTCTCTTAGTCGCTTACAGTTTTCCTACACTTGTAATAAAAGATTGTGCTAATAACTGAGGTTGCAGAAAAAGATTACCAAATTGGGTTTCTCGAGGACCGCTTGTCAGTTTTTAATCTTGTTTAATGCGCAAGTTGGTCAAGCTAACTGCTGAAACTGATGGTGCTTACAACTGCCATAAACAGCTCATGATGCTCAAACTGTCTTAGATGGTTCAGTATGCAGAAAACTAAAGCATCAACAGCTCTGGAGACAGTTAGAACACCAGCTCACTTTTTACCGCTAGTTCATGAACAGTGTTGGAGGCTAAGACCTAGATCATGGTCATTAGCAGTTCTAAAGTCTAACTCATCGGTCATTAATAACTCTCCAGGATCAGAGCTATTTCTAACACAGTTCTATAGGCTACCATCTGCTTTTTCTCTATTATTTGATAAATTAGAATTTCAGAGTTGTGAATGATTTATTTAATCATTTTCTATGTCAATGGATATGCTATCTATGATTATATATATTGAAAAAACAGATGGCACGTATGTCTTGATAAATTCTTAATTATCATAAAAAATTTATTATAATTAAGTTATATTCCAAGCAAATCTGTTTACTTATGTTTTGGTTTACTTCCTAAAATTTTAAAAAAATTAATTAAATTTTAAATACTCCATAGTGGAGCTCCCCATGAACTCCATGATAGAGCTTGTGTGGATCTATGAGCTCCACCACTAGCATCTTCTCGAGCTCGCTGCATCTCAATCATGGAGCTCTTTATTGGAGCTAATCTTTACATCTCATAGATGGAGCTTGTTGGAGCTGCACGAGCACCATCATTGAGCTGCACATGCTCCGTAATAGGGCTGCACACATTTCATCAAAGGGCTGCACAATACCATCATGGTGCTGCATGAGCTCCATCATAGTGCTGCACGAGCTCCATAGAGCTGAACGAGCTCCACCATAGAGCTGCATAAGCTCCACTGTGGAACTCCATTAAAGGCTAGGGAAGAGGGAAAGAGAAACATGTGAGAATATTTTGGTATTATAATGATTGAGTTCTCAAAAATCAATTAACTAATAATTTAATATACTTGCTAAAAATAAGTCGGCATGATAATTAGTATTCTTGGATTTTTTTTTAATTTAATTGGAAGATTTATTGTGACGATCAATTTAGTCAGGTCTCTCTTCTCTAACTCATAAAATATGAAAGGGGTTAACAAAGAGGCTGAACTAGATTCAACATCAAACATATAGCTAAGTTGAGTTTGTCTAAAATTTAATGTGTTATATTTTGTTTGTGAATTATTTAGGATATTTCCTAAGATGCCCAGTTTCATATGCATAATTACAAGTTTATTTTTTTATAATATTTGTGTCGTATTGTTTTTTTGTATACCCCTAATTTTTTATTTTGTACAATATTAATTTTCTTTTCGCTTTTTATTTTTTAGATGTTTGGGTCAAGGTCACTTGATAAAGTTTTGCCGACATCGGATTTTTCCCTATGGTTATCATTATCCATATTAAAAGTTTATATGTTTATATTAATGTTAATTTTGTTATTGTCATTTAAATTATTATTTGTTATTTTTAATTTTTTTGTTTATTAATTATTTTCTAGAGTATATTTTTAAAATTAAGTAATTTTTTATATTAAATTATTAATTAAAATAAAAAATAAAAACAAAATAAACTTTAAAAAATAATATACATAAAGTATAAAATTCTATTTGCTTGATGATATCCAATATTTGAATTCAATGTTCGTACCGTTGTCCGCATCTGTGTCTCAAAAGAAGAGAAAAAGAGATACTATACTAGAGATAGAATATCGATCGAAATAAGATATATATTAATGAATGAGAGAATTCATTGATCAACAATGTTTTTTGTTCATGTCAAATAACTATAGAGTTTTATAACCCTCATAAAGTCACACAAATATCACTTATTGGCCACAACTCTATAAAAAATCAATCATAGTTTTTTTTGTATGTCGACTATACCTAATGAGTTAACACAAGTATTTCACTATACAACATAACCATCATGTCCATGACACTTTATTTGATTCACAATCATACTATCACTAAGATACCTTGGTCATAATATTATTTTTGTATCATGCAAACTAAGTACCCCATAAGTATGAATTCATACAAGAAAAATCCCAAATAGTTAGGGAAAATACCTAGCTAATTGGGCTTTTTCCATTGCTAAAGTGGAATAATAATGGATTAACGATGGATTAAGGACGAAACTTTTCCCAAGCTAAAGTGCTCGTCACTAAAAATCAACGAGGGAAAAATTTCCTAGCTAAATTAATTTTTTCCATTGCTAATTTTGATCGTAATTTAGAGCTTCAGGAAATTTCCAAGCTAAATTAGCAAGGAAAAAGTCACTAGCTAAATTAGCAAGGGAACAATTTCTAGCAAAATTAGCAAGGGAATAATTTCTAGCCAAATTAGCGAGAGAAATATTCATAGCTATTTTCATTTCAAAATTATTTTCACAATTTTATTTTTTTACAAAAATTTAATTACATATTTTTAAATTTTTATATTAAATTTAATAAAAAAATAAACTATAAACCATTATTTATAATTAACAAAAAATAAAATCAGTTAATAAATTATTCTATACAATATGTTACATAGTTAAAATAGAAATATATCAAAACCTGATTACATCTTTTTCATCAATATATCTAATGATAGTGCATGAAGTATAATCTTCTATAAAATTGACTTTGTTTTCTCTCCCTTAGCTCCTCAAAATTTGCATACTACTCTAGTACCCATGCATGTCCCTCCATGGTCATCTGTATTGCTTCCTTTTGTTCTAGTCTGCATTTCTTCTCCATTTTCAACTCCTTCCTTTTGTCTGCCAATACCCTTTTTGTATCTAGTTGCTCTTCCAACAACACTTATTTTTAACATTGCGGTCAGTCATCCAATTTAACTTTGAAATATTTATAATATCCGATGTTATAATAATTTTCTGAAGAAATAGCACCTGGTTGATTAATGATTCCATCTAGGACAGTAGGTCGCATGACACATAACTTACTGATGTGAGGTAGCGCTTCGCCATGCTCCAACAAACACTGTTTTAGTATCCATCCATCCTACATTTTCTTTAAATTTCCCATGCAAGCAAAAAAAAATGAAAAATAATTTTTATAAATTTTGCAAAATAAGAAACATAGCAGATGAAAGAAAAAAAAATATTTGAAGAACATAGCACCAATGCTCTCGAGAAGTTCATTCAAAGGGAATACCATCCTGATTTCATCCTGGTGTGCAACAAAACAAATGCAAAAAAGATGATAAGCAAACATGGACAGAAAAGAGACACCAAGCATTGTCAACGAGGGTGATCAAAGCCAAGCCCACCGCAAGATCAGCAATAAAAGCATCATTGACTAGGCCATTACAATTAAAGTTTGGGTTGAATATTTGACCACGCCAACTATTCAATATTTCTTTCATTTTATTTTTATTTCTTTTTTTCACTCCATACTTGCACTCCATTTCCATTATAATAGCCCATCCAGCTTCTATGCACAACTTCACAGTTTCAATGCAATCTGTCACTGATGTAATCTATTTCACCTTTATAAGAAGGGTCTACGCCCAATCAAAGCAACCAAATCAAATTAAAAGCAAAAAAACAATAACTTTCACAGCTCAATGCTATGCCGAGCCTGTTACGAGCTCACAGAGAAATCAACAACTCGCCTCTTGCTTATATTTGAGTTCGTAGAGCATTTAATTCGGCTCATAAAACTCAGATGCAACAACATCCACCCCTATGGATCACATATGGCATTGACGTAGTTGAAATCGAGATCTAAGTCTTGTAAGCAATGATTTTAATAACACATAGTGGGCGTGCAATGGTTTCGATAACATACAATGAGAATGCAATTATTTGCATAGCACATAGTACGTGGGTAATCATGGTAGTTAATGCATAGTGGATGCACTTCTTCTTTTAGGGGTTTATAGCTCTTTCCGACAACATAAAATATTAAATCACACAATATAAAATATTAAATCAAACCAAACAATGCACTTATATATTAAATCACACAACATAAAATAAATACAACACACTTGATGAATAATCTCATACAAACAATGCACTTATATAACATGATATTTTTTTTAGGGCAACTCACAGGATGAATGCTCTCATTAATATCATCATCAAAGAAAAAGTACAATAATAAAAAAACTACAAAATTAAAAACTACAATAAAAATTATATATCATCTTGTTTAATATTTACAAGATATAATGATCAAAAAAATGTGTTACGCAAGTATCACTTTTTTTACCTACAACAACAAATAAGGAGGCAGGCAGTGGTGTTTTGTTCAATTATTTTTTTGTTGTTTCTTTAGGATGGGATTTATCTCAAGTGTGAACATTACTGCGACATGCCTATGTAGATACAAATTTTTCAACATTAATTTTTGTCGGGTAAAAATTGACTAAGCATGGTAGAAATTGTTCTCACAAAATTTCTATATCCCGATGCAAGACAGATGAGAAATCTAGTTCGTGGGAATTCCAAAGTTTGCATGAAAAGATACACTACGGCCAGACACATGCTGTTCTCATCCTTGAGAAAACTTCCAAAGTAGAGGAACCAGACATTTTCTAGATCCTCAAACCTCTATCGTAGCTTTCTATTACCATCCAAACAAACCAAACCAAAGGACAGATGTAGTAAGACCCACTTATCATGCACAATTGGTAGCACCATGCAGTCCAATTTCACAAGACGATATTTGATGTGAATAATATCATCAGAGCTCAGACGCCCAAATTTTAGCTCATCGCTCCACCTCAGAAAATCCCTAAAAACCTAAGGAAGTGAAAAATAAAAAAAAAAGATCAATTTTTTATCACAGCCCAACATAAATTGAAGTGCTTACTTCTTGACTGGATACATACAACATTAGTAGCTTTGGAAGGCAGAACAACCAGAGACAATTTGCACATGATATCAAGAAAGCTATGGTAAGAGAGAATCTAATTAACGACACATTTGTTAATAAAGAATTCATGCAGGGCTAGATAAACATGGCATAGATGTATATGAACTGAGTAGTTAAACATATAGTTATATATAGATATATTCATACTAGTAGTTATAAGTAGTTATACATAATAATATGAACTGAGTAGAACATATTTTTGATTCATTGCGTAGAATAACTAAATCAGCTAAATTGATAAAGTCTCATCTGAGAAAAACTATAGATGTATAAATTTAATATATACCATTAGGTTGTGGTTATCATGTTTATTAACCCTCATTTTCTCTTCATATCAAGACTCATATTTTGTGTTCAGTGGAACACTCACAGCAGGCTTATCATCATAGCAAAATACTTCATAAAAAGTAATTTATAAGTATATGCATGGAATGACTCCTAAATTATAAGAAAATGCATAGATGAACTTTAAAGAGAAAATGTAGAGAGTTATTCAATATTTATATGTTCACATTTTCATTTCAAGGTTTTATTTTATCTTATTTAATTGTAATATATCATTTGGTATATAAATATAGTCCAATATATCATCAATTCCTCCACTTGGCTTGAATTAATTACATAAATATTATTTTCAATTCAATTTTATCATGAACACGAAACTATGCTAAAATGTGTTAAAGAACATCATCATTTATAATTTTAATAAATATCAATTTAAATCCTTACAATTATTTTATTTCATCTTCAACTTTACAAATTAGAATAATTAGAGCTATATTATATACATGATTAAACCATATTAAGCATTTCACTTTTTATTTTGAATACACATGCATATTAGTCTCTATTTTGAACAAATTATAAGTGATCATATTTTTAAGCAATATCATGATGAAAATTAGCAATTACAAAAAAGAAAAAGGCTAAGTACGACATTGGCATAGAGAATGTGCATAAACATATAGTTTAATAGCAAATATAACAATTGAAGGGTTTTAGATTACTACAAACTTTGCTAAATTTTGATTTTATGCAAACCATGCTAAATTTTGATTTTATGCAAACCATGCTAAATTCTACTTCATTGAAAACTCTGTCATGATTTATCAAACCTTAATGTCATAAGATTGTTAGATATTGTATTCTACTCTATTGTGTGTTCGGTTTTATTTTATAATAATCTAGAACACATCATATTAAAGAAAAATATTACACATTCGCATCATAAAAACCTTCAATAAGATATTTAGGATAATCTTAAAGAACAATATGGGACAAGGCATTCAATTCTTTGACAATGTGAAAAACCACATTTTAGGTTTCATCTTGTTGAGTAAGGGTAGAAAGCATTACCTCAAATTAAACACTCCTGCATTAAGATAAGCAATGAAGAGTTATGGTAGAAAGCATACCTAAAATCGATAAGAAACTCACTGCTACGGCTGAACGAAATTGCTTACTCTACTACTAGGTTTTGTTTTGAATATATCAGAGTCGAGAGAGAGGCCGATGGAGAAAATCAGAGACTTATAGTTGTCTCTAACTATTAAGTTTATTAGGCTTTATTAGGTTGTAAAATTCCATTAATGTTTTAATTTTAAATTATCAAAACATTTAATATATAATAAATATATATATAACATAAAGGCTCATCTTTTTTTTACTTAATAAATTATTTTCAACAAGTTAATATGCATGTAGCAAGGCACAAATGAAAAATAAACAAATTTCAATTTTTAATTATCAATTTAATTAAACAATAAATATATAAATAATTTCAAAAAATAGATGTTTGGACTTTCAAATAGAAAAACAAACCAAATGGTTACAAAATTTGTAAACATAATATAGCAAGACACACATTAAATGATTATTGGTATTCAAACCATTTTTCTAAGAATAATAAATACTCTTTATGTTAAAAAATATAATAATATATATATATTAAGTTTATAAATTTTTAAGAATTCATATTAATTTTTATTAAGATAATATGAAATAATTTTTAAGACATAAAATTTCATATTATTTGATATAATTTATAATTTATAAAATTCTAAAAATTACTTAAAGTGAGATAATTATTAAGAATAAGTTATATTTATTAAATTCAATAAAGACAGAATATTAAAAGCTAATAATATAAATCTTACTCAATTATTTAATTCTTATAAATTTTAGTAGGGGCAAACATCTCGGTATTTATCTTTAAATATCAATTTATTTTCATTTAAATTTAATTAAAAATTTGATTTTTTTTAGTATTCAAAGTTTTCAAATTTTTTAGTAATTTTTTTAAAAGTTTTTTATAATCATAAAACTATTTTTTATACTTAATAATAATATTAATATTTACTAGTTTTTTTTATTAATTCCGATATATTTGTAATATATTTTATTTTATCATACAATGAATTATTTTATCTTTTTATTAGTAGAAATTTTAATGTATGTTCATTTAATTTTTAAAATATCTTTAAAAATTATTATAATTATAGAATTAATTATTTAATTTTTTTAATAGAAAATTTTAAATTTATTAATTAAAAAATCTAGAACAAAAATTTTGTATAATTTTCTATAAATTTTATAATGATAAAAATAGTTATTATAGTTTTTATTATTATTATATATTTTTTGTATTTATATATTTTTTTAATTATTTATTTATAATAATCTATTTTTATAATTTTACGGGGAGAATGTGTCTTTCAAGGATCTCTTATCTATAGACTATGACATACGTACCTTTAATATACAGAATTAAATAAAATATTAAAAAAAATAATATATTAAAAAAATTAAATTATTAAAGATTAGCAGTGAAAAATATTGTGAGCCCAAATAGTTAGGGGAAAATCCCTAGCTAATGCATATATATTATGAAAAATAAAATGTAAGGAATAATCGCTTGCAATTAAATATAAAATAAAAAAAATTCAAATATTTATTTTACGACAGATTTTATCTCATTCTAATTAGCTAGGAAATTTCCGTCGCTAAAGTCATTGCTAAATTTCTATTTTTTTGTGTGTGGAAATCTACGACAATATTAGTGACAGAAAGTTTTCCATCGAATATTTCTGTCGCTAATTCGTCACTAATCCGTCGCTAAATTCTAATTCAATGTAGAATCAAAAATCTCTTACTTTTTCCTAGCTAATCCCTCGCTAATTAGTCACTAATCCGTCGCTAAATTCTAATTCAACGTAGAATCAAAAATCTCTTACTTTTTCCTAGCTAATCCCTCGCTAATTAGTTAGAGATTTTTTTTCTAGCTTGACTAACATTTTCTTGTAGTGAAATAGTAATAATAATCACAACTTATGTGATATAGAGCCAAAATACCAAATATTTTGAGATATAGCATTATTTTCTACCATGACTTTTAGTTCTAAATAGTACTTACTCTAGTCATGACATTTTCTGTACCATAGCTTTGTGCTATAGAGAGAAAATACCAAATAGATGGTTAATTATAATACTATGATTTTATATTATAGAGATTAATAATCTTAGTCATAGTAATTCATGTACCATATCACTATTTTCAAAAAGCCAAGATCAAAGCTGCATGCCTACATCCAATTTTAGTACAACTTTATATTATAGAGACTAACTATTTTAGTCATGACAATTATGGTATTATAATACTTTGTTAAAGAATATCCGAAGAGATAATAAAGTCATGACCTCAAGTCTATGCTGTGGCTTCCAACTTAAAATATTGCACGAATCTTCGAAGTATAAAATGACACGTACAAGAATTAAAGAATACAAAAGAAAGAAAGTGAGAAAAAAATACAAACTAGGCATGCCAAAAATCCTAAACGAAGCAATTCAAATCCCCATATAAGGCAAAATCAAGATGAACACATGCAATTTTTGATTGGGACTACGATTTTATAATTAGATTTTTACTTGAACATTTATTAGGAACCCCTCAATTTCATATAATATTTCTTTAGACATCTCATATGATTTTCTCTCCAATATTCAGCTAAATTGATATCTAGTATTGGTGTATGAACTTATATTATGGTTAATTAATGATTTTATAAGTTTTTTGTTTGTATTTGGATATATATATATATATATATATGAATTAGAATAAAAATTATGGGCTTTCATGAATACATAAGTTTATGTGTGTCAATCATAGTGGATAGTGAGAAGTACATCATGGGACACTCACATGATATGGTAAGAATGAAGTGACAACTTTTTAAATTTTAATAAATGAGATAAACTAATATCTGAAGATCCAAAGTTTAGGTAACTTTAATCATTATGAGCACGATACTTACGAAGCTAAAAATACAAACATATTTAAGACCAATTTATTATGTACTATATCTAGAAGAACAAACCTTCAAGTAATATGAGAGTTAAGTAAAATATTTAAACTAGGAGTTTCACTAAAGTTTGACGGTCATGTTTTTGCTATGATGGACAATGATAGGTATTTCATGAGATACACGAAGTAGGAGAACATAGTATAGTGGTGATAGTCCTACAAGTCTTTCAATCTTGTATGACTTCCATATATAAGATTCATGGAAATATATATATTAATTATTATGAATATGATGCATATGAAGTTGAAAGTTCATGTAATTAACACAATTAGAGGTTGGAGAATAGAATTGTATATTCAAAATAATCATCAGAGATAGTTAATATATTACCTAAAAAGTATAAAAGTGCAAATGATCCTTGCATGGAAAGATATGTTTCTTTACTATTGAAATACCAATGAGACAATTATAAGAGGATCAATTTTGCTATTGATAGTCCAAGGATGATGTCACCTTGTATATCAAAAGGACACATGATAATTTTATTATCGATCTACTATTCATCCAACAATCAAACATAATATTGATTAAATATAATAGAAATATCATCATGAATAAGGATGTCAACCAAGCCTAGAGTCTAAGCATTTTTATAAATACTATGTACTTTTTCACTTGAGCATCTATTAGTTTACTAGTAGTTGATTGAACAACATATACAATTCCTCTCCATGTAGAATTAATATTTAGACTTATGTTTACTTTAATACTAGTATGACTCATATACTTGTGAAGTTATAATAAATGAAAGATTTTCACCAAATGAAATTTTGGGATTGTAACAATTAATGGTAGTTTGACACCCTCACAAAATTGCAACAATTCTCTAGTAATATTTATCATCATAATCTAGATTCTACGGGCTTTTGTAGAGATTGAACTTCACTTATTCTTTGTCCATATAAAGTATGAATTCCTTCTTCTTTATATCAATTAATACTTATCCAATTACTAAAAATGACAAGATCAACCGAGCTTATTGGTCATATGCCATATCTAGCACAATAAAATGTGTTGGAAAAATAAATTTACCAATATTCACTAAAACTTCTTTAATAATACTATTAAAAACTTTATTGAATAATAGACGATTTGAAGCGAGAGAATAGGTGGAGTAATTTGCCTATGTTTAATTTTTTTAACTTGGACAATAATATCAAATTCATATTTAATTTCTAATTCATATAATCCTTTCTAAAAAATGTGTTTTCTAATAATACATGGAGTCATAAAACTTCTCAAATCTTTTAGTTTTCTCAAAAGTTTATCTTTGATGATAGTAAAACATTTTCTGATCATATTCATTATTCCATAGGTTTCAAATTTCTTTGTTTTTCATCACATCCTTCATTAACTTCACATTATTCAGCATTGCAATAAGGCTTCATCAAATAGAATATGATCATCACTTTTTGCAATTTGCACATCATTAACTTCTTTGCTTTTTTAGATTTCCAACTCCTAAAAAATGTTTATAAATCTATCAAATTATTTGTCTTTCTTTTCTAAAACATTATAGAAAAGAAATATTATGAAGAAAATAATTTCTATTTGCATAGTTTTTTTCTTGTACATCATTCAGACATCACTTTGAGTAATTTGCATCTCCTATTCCTTCTCCACTTCTTAATTTGTCATAGTTGGGGATATAAGTTGGACAATTAGTCATATAGATGTTGTGACTTTGAAACACATCAAAACATCTTGTACCATGGTGGTGGGTCGTGTCATGACTTTGGGAAAAGTCATGATTTCTTCAGTCATTGTTTTCTCTTATATTTCAGCTTTCTTTTTGGATTTAATTTTTATTTATTATGTCTCTAATTCTTTGTTGCTTCTTAGTGTAATGGACATTCTTTGGATTTTCAACAATATTGTTTGAATGTCCATTCATGCTAGAGGTGTCAAACGTGCCGGCCCGGCACGAGGCACGGCACGTTCTTAAACCGTGCCCGGGCCCGTGTCGTGCCGTGCCTTGGCACGGCACGCCGGCACGGGTCCATCCCGTGCCGGTTCACGCAGGCACGCGTGGCACTGGTGGCGTGTGACCCGTCCGGCCGTCCCCTGCCCCCCCCCCCCCCCCCCCGGTAAAAAGACCGCGGGTCGGGTCCAATCAGACCCGACCCGCGGTCTTTTCTGCCGATACCCGAGTCCCGATCCGAGCAATTCCAACGGCAAAAAAAAAAAAATTCAAACTTCACCGATTTTCAGCCCTTGGATTCACCTCCAACGGCTAGGGGGCAGAATCCAACGGTCCTCGTGATTCTGCCCCTTAAAAATCTTTAAAAAATTCAAAAAAATAATAAAAAAATATCTTTTTTATAAAAAAAACATTCTTTAGCCTATAAATTCTACCCCCCTCCATATAACATTTATGTTTTTCAAAAACATAAAACCTCTCAATACTTTCTCTCTCTTACATAAACCGCGCATTTCTCTCTCGGGCCTCGTGATTTTGATTTCAGCTTGGATTTTCGTGAAACTCAACTTGAGTTTTGAACATCAGAGCTTCCTGCGGTGCACCTTGCACGTGACTGACCTCATTGCTTTTACCGGGTAATATATTTTACGTTTTTTTTGTACTTTCTCTCTCTAAAGCTTCTCTCTCTAGAAAAACTTACGAAAAATAAAAAATGACAAATACACCTGACACGTATTTAAATTTGGAAAATGAAAATGTTAGTGTTACACAGACGTCTGTGGCTCCTGAAACTTTGGTTTGTCCTGTCGTCTCAACCCAAAGTTCTAAAAAACAAAAAACTAGGAGGACTTCTGTAGTTTGGACACATTTTAAAATCATAATACAAGTAAATGTTAGGGGTGAGGAACTTGAAATGGCACAGTGCAAATATTGTATGAGACTTTTAACATGCAAGAGTACATGTGGGACTGGGCACCTCAAGAGGCATGCTGAAATATGCTCCAAAAAACATGGACCCTTAGATCCTAGGCAAACCCAACTTGACACTATATTTTTTGAGACTGGATCGAGTTCAGTCTCAAAGTTTACTCCCTTCGTATACTCCAGCGAGTTGGGTAGGGACGGCATGGCCAGGCTCATCACATTGATGAGTCTTCCGATCAGATTTTCAGAAGATCCGTGGGTAGTGCGCATCATGCAGACTTATTTTCAGCCATCCTATCGTAGGATTCCTAGGTCCACATCTAGGAGTGACATACTAAAGATATATAAGTTAGAAAAACAAAAAATAATTAAGTAATTTTTGGCATTTAGTGGAGGGGTGTCCGTGACGTCCGATATATGGACATGTCACGATGATTCTTCTTATGCATGTCTCACGAGTCATTATGTAGATTCTAACTGGACAATCAATAAAAAAATATTAGGATTCACTGAGATTCTTCATCCTCATGATGGCCCGGCCATTTTTGAGTGTATGATGAAAATATTTAGGAAATATAAAATTCAAAATAAAATTTTTAGGGTCACTTTCGATAATGCTGCGAATAATGGAGTAGTGATCAATATGTTTGTTAGGAATATTAGAGACGCACCATTAGGAGAGATCTTTCATGTCAGATGCATGTGTCATGTTATTAACCTGATAGTTCAAGCAGGTATGAAGGTCTGTTCCCCCACGTTGGAAAATATACGCAATGCACTCAAGTATATTCGCACTCCTCGCAGACTACAAGAGTTTGGTAATCTCTGTTTGTCTGCGAATCTTAAGAAGAAGAAATTCCAATCAGATGTGAGACATCGTTGGAATTACACGTACCTGATGTTGGAATCATGTGTTGGATACGAACACGTGATATCCGACTACGTCAATAGTAAGAGTGGCGAACTTATTATTGACGACACTGACTGGGCTTCAAAGATTTCATTTATGAAATTCCTGAAGATATTTTATGACACGACGAACATGTGTTCGTCGGTTTATACGCCCACCACTTGCATTGCACTCCGTTGCATATGCAATATTCGTAGCATGTTTAGGAAGTATCGAGCGGACCCGACGCTTAGCCATATGGTTGCAGAGATGGAGACCAAGTACCTGAAGTACTGGTCAACCATTCCATCTCTTTATTGCCTCACAGCATGCATGGACCCTAGGGCTAAGGTGGAAGGGGTTGAAAACACCCTGACTTTCATTTCCTCGTGCATGAACCTGGAAGAGCCACCTAAAGGGTTCATTTACGAGAAGTTGACAGACCTGTTCACATATTACGATACTAGGTATGGTAGTGGTGGTGGTGAGACTGTGATTACGGACACTGATACCTTGTTCGGAGATGACGATTATTCCATTAACCTAGCGAGGGGGAAACGTAGGGGTGGACCATCACATAGGAGCGAGCTGTCTCGGTACTTAGATACCGATTACTGCTCAATCCTATCACCTTCTGATAATAAGAATCTTGATTTATTACAGTGGTGGAAATCATATGAGTCCACCTATCCCGTGCTATCTAGGATGGCACGGGATCTACTGACTCCTCCTGTGTCGAGCGTAGCATCGGAGTCTGCTATTTCTGTTGCAGTGAACGTGATTTCGGATAGGAGATCGAGATTACGTCCAGATATGGTTGAGGCCTTGGCATGTTTGAAGGATTGGGAGGAATCGAGATTTAGCATTAGTGATCGTGCTGAAGCTGGGACTGTGACAGACACTGCAGTCGCATCCACATCCACTACGATGGCGGAGGAACTGAATGCCGATGATGATGATCCATATGATACTGATCTTGATGTTGCGGCTGATGATTCTCATTATATGCCGCTTGACGATTGATGCTCATCTGCACTTTTTTTTCGATGTTTTTTTATTTATTTTATTTTTACACTTTGTTTGTACTTTGTACCATACGTTGTGTTGAAACTTATACTTGTTTTGTTCGGACTATTGGTTTCAAAAGCATGATTGGTAATTTTTCATTTGTGTAGTTTAATTTTTTTTTAATTTTAATTTTTACTTACTTAATGTATTTATTTATTATTTTACGATTTAAATTTTATTTTAGAATTTAATAACTTTAAATTTTAATATATAATTAATAAATTATAATAATAAAAAAAGTTAAACTTAATTGAATTTGATAAAATTTTTTTTTTCTAATTTTTGTTTGTTTTATTTAATTTTAAATTTTATAATTTTTACAAAAAATTATATTTTTTAATTATTACTAATACTCTATACGGTTACTTAATCAAAAAATTTACAATAAAAAAAATATTCTAATCTGCCATTAGCCCGTGAGGCCGTGACCGTGAGGCCGCACGGACCCCGGTTGACCCTGTCCCACGTTGCGGCTCCCACCTGCCCGGCCGTGCCGCCTGGCCTGTATGGCCAAGGCGTGCCCGAGAGGGCCCGGCACGACACGGTAGCACGATCGTGCTCGTGAAAAACAGGCCGTGCCGTGCCGGGCCGGCCCATTTGACACCTCTAATTCATGCTCTTCTCCTTCATAAGTAGTGTTAATAGTTTAAGTTGATTCTCAATGATCTTTATTATCATAATCATGTATTCTAGTATCATTTTAATATGTTTCATATAGATCTCTTTAGGAATATTTCTTTTTTTAATCTCCATGAGTAAGAAGATTATATTATCTACAAGTGATGACTTCTCTACTCCCTTTGACTGATTGAAATTTGAACTTGACACTCATTAAAATTGATAACTCATTGAGTAATTGCCAAAATTATTTTGAAATTGACTCATGTTTTCATAACTTCCATATGATAAGTTTTTATAATTTATTAGTTTTGGATAGTTATGTGTAGGGGTCTTATTGTTATGTTAGAATACATATATTTTTTCCTGCAAAAATATTAGTTTTCTTCATTTGATATATGAAGTTGAAATTTTCTATCTATTAATGTTGTGAAACAAAAAAATTTCTTTTATACTTCATCATTTTTCATTTTGGGTTCAAAACTTGCTGAAAATATATCCATATATTGGCTTCCATGGTGGTCAATATGTCCAAGTCCAATACTTTCAACTTCCTTTCTAAATACTTGATCATTCATAGTTTGATAATTATTCTTTACTAGTTATTCAAATAGATAATGCACTTTCTCGGATGTTTTGTTGATAATATAATCATATGAGGTCATGATACTATATATCTGACTTTTAGTATAAATTAGTTACAATAATCTTTAACTTAGACTGAAAGCCATGATACTATATATCTAATTCTCATCCCTTCTATATATCTGTCAAAAGCTTTGGCTGGAAGAATCTCTATAAAAGGATCTGCCAAGTTATATGCCGATGCTACTTTTAGTAAGACATTGATGCTATTTGACTCACATTGTTGTAGTAGTGTAGAAATAGTTTTAATGACATAAATCTTGTCTTTTAGTATCCCAAAATAATTTTTTTTATTCAAGTAAATTATAACAAAATGATTGAATAAAAAGGATAACTCATCTTTAACTAAGTTAAAATATGAAATCAAGTTTCTTCTGATTGAAGATATATAAACATAATCTTTTAAAATAAAAATACTTCACTCAAAATAAAGCATGAATTTTTCAACTACAATAGTCATCTTGGTATTGTTTCCCATGCGAAGATCAATTTATCTATTACTTAGTTGTCTGAATTTCTGAAACCACTTCAAAAAATTATAGACATGATTAGTGATACTCGTAACTACACCCTAGGTATCCATATATAGATACTATCACTAAATATGTTTCAATTATCAGTAATTTAGATTTACTTTTATTATTCACATTGCTGATATAAATTGGATATTACTTCCTCCAGTATCTTAATTACTTGTAATAAAAATATTTTTTATGGTTTTTTAACTCTCACTTTTTACTTAGCACTTAGAAGCCGTCGGTTGAACTTTATTATGTTTCTGAAATTTATTTTTATTTTTTTTCTCTTGGTTTGGGAGAAGTTCTTTCAACCATGAATATTACAAATAATTTTCTGATTATACTTTCAGTTGATTCCAATTTTTTAAGCAACTGTGTCAAAGTCTAATAAAGTTTATCCATATTATAATTCAAGTAGAATTACCCATAAGAGTTTGATAGAAAATAATAATCTTAATCTAAGAATCAAATTCAACCATATCTTCAAGGATCTCTAGTTTATTAGAAGATTAATCATCTTAATAACATGATATCTCAATGAGGTGCTTTCAGTCATTGTAGTATTCATCATATTACTCATTTCTCATAAGGATTATGTCTGATTCTCATATAATTTTTTGAGATTATACTTCATGTCATAGGCAATATCCATGGACTAATGTTGATATTAGATTAAATTTGACATATAAGTCAAAATATAATATCTAGATATCTCATCAACCTTTGCTCATTTCTTCATTTCTCATAAGAATTGGTGTTCTCATCAATTTTCTTTTGATGAGATTTATCCGGACATAGATCTATGATTATAAATTTGTATTTCTCAATAGTTAGGATAATGTTAAGATTTCTTTTTCAATCTATGTAATTGGTTTTCTCAAGTTTATTTTCTTTTAGAATGGCGGCAAGTAGGTTGAAATACTTTTTCATGATAAATTTATAATGAGTTTATTAGTTTGAATTATATCACAAGAACTAGTACCCTCTAACAATTCTTTCATGAATTCATCATCAGTCTGATACACCATTAATAGTATGCCTTGATAAGAGGATATCTTCTATTCATTATTTGTTCAAAAAGCTATTTCCTATTAATCTTGTTATCTAGTAGTTGGGTTGTGCCAAACAAAAAAAATCTGATAAATAATAGTAATATTCTAGATAGAAAGAATGCTATTATTCATATTTAAGTATAAATCATCATATAATTCTAAAATAATTATTTTTAATTGAATCATTCAGATGGAGAGTTAATTGTTGATTCATCGAAACAATCTATAGAATTATCTAATTATGGTTTATGCTAAGTGTAACTGCAAACCAATTAGTTCAATATGGGAAAGCTACCTAGACCAATATGCTAATTGACTTGCATAACTTGGAAAACAATGATAGCGATAGTATGATTTATTCTAATTGATGGTTTTTATTTTAAGTTGTTCATTTATTATTAAGTTTTAACCTTCAAAATTGCATACCTTTAAAAATTTTTGAGTTATTTATTATTATTACCTTTCAATTTTTAATATTTATTAAAAAATATATAAATCGTTCATTGTTAAAGTTGCATACCTGCAAATATTTTGGCATATATACAAAATTTTCATTGTTTAAATTTCATACCTTCAATTTTAACTTACAAATTGTATGCCTTCAAACTTTTTAAACCATCTCAAATTTTAAAGTTGTTCATTGTGAATTTTTAACACATAATTTTATTATCACAACACACATATTTTATAATAGACCAAAAGACTGGCTGATTTAGGCTAACCCACCAAATCCTATGCACCCTTTGGTTTTATGCTCAGAATACACATAAAACTATAAAAAATAAATTTGTCGTGAAAAAGGTATGATTACTGTAAGAATTAAAAAGCATAAAAAATCTAAACTTTGAAGAACCACTTTTCTGAATACTCTCTTCTTGCATCACTTATCTACCACAGCTTTATCAACCTAAGTTCTTCTCTTATTTAGTCTGCAAAGCAAGAGATACACCAAGAACCAAGAAGCAATATTCCATAAAATGCATGGGTTCCTGATGCAACAACCCTGCTCCTGTGCTGTAAAAGTAATCTCGTTGGCCTGCAAAATGGAGCTCAAGGTGACGGTAAAATCAACAAAAAAAAACCCATGTCATGGGGCCTTCTACCTTGTTGTCTAACTCTTGGTCCACACGCTAGCAATATATTCTTGACTAATTCATTAATCCTAAAAATGATTTTATTAGTTGTGAATTGTTTTTTTCTAGAATCTAACAACATTGTGCTCTTTTCATATCTCCCACATTATCAGATGAGGAATGTATCTTTTAATTCATGGTAAATCAAATAGGAATTTTATGTCTTACAATTTATCCAGCTTGAATGCTTGCTTAATCATAATGTTTAGGGTATTCAAGTTGGGATAGTATTCCTGCCAAATGTGGTGTGAATCTTCATAGTGAAGCATCAAGTGTATAGATGTCTCTTCGTCAGAGTAATTGCTACACTTGGATGCCATGTTGAAATCCTCTTTAATATGTCATCCATTTGGATGAAATCATTCGTCGGGCACCTACCAAAGAAGGAAATTTTAATCAGACAATGCTTATGCCATATGCCTGTGTGACCTGATGTCGGGTCACTCTTAGTGCGAAACATATCCTAGACTGACTTGAAGGTGAACACACATTTATTCAGAAGCTATATCAGCTTGTCCACCGGTCCCCTCTTGATCTTTCTTATTTGTTCCACATTGCCAGGAGGGACAACTATGGTAAGTTTATCGATATCTCATTCATCCACTTTGAAAAAAAATCTTTGGCTAGTGTTTCTCGCGGACTAGTCAATCCAAACGAGCTTAGCTTTTATGACTTTATCCACTTACTATGTCAAAATGATACAAAAATGTCATATCTCAATTAGGTAACTTATAAATTGAAAAATTCTTCTTATGTGCAATAAATGTAAAATATAAAATTTATCAATTAGCACGATACAAATTCAAGAAAATGAGAAAATAGAACTCCTAAGGATGTTAAACATGAAAAAAAAAATATGAATAATAACAAAATACATAAAAGTTACAATTCCCAAATATAGGATATATGGAAAAATTAAAATACTAAATTGAATACCTCAATGATAAAAGAGTAGCGTGACTAACACTAGTTTGAGGAAAGCAACCTCAAACACAAAATTGGATGAACTTAGATTCAAATAAAAAATGGTCAAACCCTAACTTTTTTTCAAGTTTTGAAGTAATTTTCAAAAAATTAATTATCTTAATTTAGCGACGGAATTAGTTTTTGTTTCTAAATTAGCGACGAAAAATTATTCAGTCGTTGAAATATTTAAAGTCCAATAGCGACCAACTCTAAATATGTTTCAAATTTAGTGACAATATTAATTTCCTTCGCTAAATTTATAAACCCATAACGATTCTATTTCAAAATGAATAGAAATGGAATTAATTTTATTTCTCAATATTCATATAACTTATAATTTCTAATACCTAAAAAATCTAGAAATGTAATTTTCTGCCGCTGAATACCACGCAAATTTATCCGCCCACGACCAAGCGTCACAACTCACAATTATCGACGAAATGATAAACCATTTCAATTTCCATTTCTATTTCCATTTTTAATTATGTTTCAATATATTTTCAATTAATTCGCTTCTTTTAATGTTGACATTTTTTTTTCGTTCCTAATTATTTTAAAAAACTTTCATTTCTGTTTCTAATCTGGTTCAATTCTGTTCATAAATTTAGAAACGGAATTAGACATTTCTAATTTCTATTTTTAATTGACTTATTTCTTATAGTGTAAACGTATACAATAAAGACGTATGTATCAAGTATATGTATGTATAGCACATGTCATAGATAAATGTATATGCATATAACACATATATTATAGATATATATGTGTATTCACATATAGTATAGACAAATACATATAAGTATACACATGTGTAAACTTATTTAGTATATACATAAAAACATATACATCTAAATATGGTATAAGTTTTTGAAAATACTTAAAACATGTATATTTATTAAATTTTTTTATAAACATAATTTTTAAAAATACTTAGTGTTTTGTATTTTTTTTTTTAATTTTTAAAATGTAGACTAGAGTTGGTGAGGATAAAAACATAAAATTAAGTGAAAGCATAGTAAAATTTAAATAAATTTTGTGTGTGCAATTTTTAAAAAAATCAAAAGTTAGCGTAATTAAATATAATTCTTTTAATGCTAACATCTAACACACACACACATATATATATGTGGGTGTAATTTTAAAATTGGGTTAATTAAAATAATGTAATTATCGTTGGAGATCTCTCTATCAAGCGCGTGTTTTGTCTCAATTAGCCTATTCCATGACCGTCACAATCAGTCAGTCAACTAACCACTTTGACAACTTCGTCCGATCGATTTCGATGGAGACAATGAGCGAGAAAAAAGCGAATCAAAGGGTAAGGAATGAAGGAAGATCCGACAGAGACCGAGAAGACAGGAATACTAGTCCGGAACAAGAACTAAAAGAGCGAAAGCTAGCTGAAGCATTGAAGTGTGGTGTCACCGTGTTATAGATGAAATAAAAAAATGGGTCCTCATGCCTTCACTCCCGTGAGACACTGGGATCCTGCACCGATTCCGAGTGATCCGAATCTCTTCAATTTCTTCACTGCCCACAATTCAACTGCCCCTTCTGCTAGAAAGCTCGCTTCTTCTTTCAGGCAGGGGCAGCATCACAGGCGAGCATCTAAAATGAATAGAGGCGTACATATTAGCGGGGTTGGTGCCCGTGATCGAATGCACCTTCGCCACAGAAATAGCCGTCCCAACGGGGTTAAGGGGGCATCCATAGACCCGCCAATTTTGTTGCGTGATCCTCTTCCTGGTGTTCCTGATCAGGCATGATTATGCTTTCTTGTTTTGTTTACGTAGGGTTTTACTGATGATAGCGTTGCTGGTGTTCACCTTGTGTTCTGATGAAATGTGTTAATCATGGTATCGTTAATAATTAAAACAAAGACACTGCTTATTTGTTCACTATTGAGTGTGTCAGACCTTCTACTAGTAGAAGCACATGAATCTCAAGATTTTTCGCGTTTTTTGAATGAAATTGTGCAATAATGCGCACTAGTATGATATTATATTTAATACGATATGGTACAATGGAAAATATCATTTTTATTGTGATCTCTATTTCAAAAACCTATTTTGGACATCCATGGGTTGTTGTCTAAATTAGCATTGCAAATTCTATTTACACCAATTGATTTCCATATGAACATCATCAATGATAATAAAAGCATTGACGTATAAAACTAGCAACATAAATAGATCAATATTAGCCTCTCAATAGAAGAATAGATAAGTAGAATTACATTTTATAATACAAATGATAAACAATTGTGTAGAAATTAAAGAACACAAAATAATAATAATGCACACTAGTAAAACTTTTGCATATAATATCATATTAACTGGCAAATTTTATTAAGCCAACCTACATATTAGGTGCTCTCATAAATATAACATATAAAATAAAAAAATATAATAAAAATGAAAAGAAATTATAAGATTCCTTGTTAGGTTGGTATGCATGAATCTAGAATATTAAGGTTAGAAGAAAGGAAATAAGTTGGTATTTTTTTTTAAGTATTTGTAAAAATATTTGTTGATTATTTTGTTATTTGAATATATAATATATAAATGATCATATATTGTTTTTTTTTTCAAAAGAAAAATATAATTTTTTCCTTTTGTTTTGTTTTTTATGAAATATTAAAGTTGAAATTATATGGTTTACTATTTGACTGGCACAGTAAATATTAATTGAAGAAGAAAATAGTATCTAATTTTCTTGAATATGTGTTAAATTTAAAATATCTTTTAAGTAATTATTATAATCATTTTGAAGTATGCCTTTATATTGAATTTTAAAATAATATACGTATTTTATTTTTTAAAAATTATATTATCTTCAAAAAAAATAAAAAAATTTATTATAAATCTTATTTTGGTGCAAGCTGATATACAACTTAAATTTGAATATATAATTAGCTATAAGTATTCATGATCATTTAAAGAGATTAAAGTCCTGATAATTTCTTTATACAAGTGAACTTGTCAAAGTAAATATTATTAATTATATTGATTGTAAATATTATCTGGTTGAATAATAGAAAAATAATTAATATTCAATATATTTTTCATATAAGTAGTAAAATTAATTATATATATTTGAAATGAAAGTAAAATTAGCATTTGAATTAATAATTGTCAAATAATTTGAGAGTATAACTAAAAAGTTTAACTCTTATAAGAGTATTTAGCACATATATTCTCTATAAAAAGATAATACTTTTCTTGGAGTAAGTCATCTCAATTTTAAATAAATATTTGACTTTTACAAGATTATTCATTTGAAATTTTGATTGAAGAAGTTTCGTGATTTATAATTTATCATTTATCATAATCAAAATATCTTTAATATATATAAAAAGTAGAATTAATTTACTTTTAGATCTACTCTTGAAAAATAAGGAAAATTTCTTAATGCATTTGTGTAAATCAACGAGATGATTACAAGTCAAAATCACACAAATTGGATTTTTGGTGGTTACATTAGCTTGTATTATTCGCATGAATATCTTTATGAAAGATATTATTTGCATTTAGTTGTATTCTTGATTTATGAGTTGCCAAAAAAATAACAACTCATATAGTCTCATTATAAGGAGATCTATTTTTTCATCTAGACTTGTCTTTACAAGAAATATTCACTAGTAATTGATAATATTTTTATAGGCTATAGTATTCATTTTTGAGTTCTATTAGAGTTTATGATATTTATTTCTTTGTACATGACTTGACTTGATGCTATTTTGAATGAGATAAAATCTTAGAAGGAGACTTGAGTGTTTTTATATCATCAAAAAATAATAAAAAAAAATAAAAGAAGAAAAAATGTATATATGATAATACTGGTTAGATTGGGTACTGTACTAGTTCAATTTTTTGATCTTTAGTAATCAAGACTAACAAATATAGATTATGTATGTCTTATTTGCCTAAATGGTGTAGACTCACGTGCTACTATGTCATTGAGATTCAAAAGAGAGTTTTTCTTTTGAAGAGACTTTGTTCTCTCTAGAGTTGCTAATATTTATATTTGTTGGTATAAGTGATGACTATATATGAGTGTCATGATATTGTGGACCAAGAAATTTAACACTAGTTGATATATGATTTTTATCTTGCTTGGATGTGCAAGTAAGATTATCGAGGGGTAAGAAAAAATAATGAGTTTATATATCTCATAGACTCTTATTTTTTAGTTTCACTAAAAATAATTTTTACTCAAAAAATATACTATCATTACTTATTAAAACTTTATTAGTCTCTGATGAAATATTTTAATATTCTTTTTGGGTAATATAATATCTTTGGAATACACATATTAAGATTATGAGTGCCAAGTTTTTCCATTTTAAAAAGAGATAGTGGATACATAGTTGTCATAGGCACGCATAGGCTCAGGTGCAGGCGAGGCATAGACATGGTGCATTGCCTTGGTTGGGGCTAGGCTTGTTCATGTAGGCGCATTGATAGCAGAAAAGACACGTGCCTTTCCTGAGGTGTTAAGTTCTCCACAAGTGTGTCTTCGTGCAGGTTGCCATCCATCGAGCTCCAGAAGCTCGACTAAGAGCTTGATGGAGCACGACGAGCTACAGGGAGAGGGGCAAGGGGCTATGTGCAATAGGTAAGTGAAGAAGTATAAGATTATCTATCAATTAGTATATTTAATTATATTTTTAAAAATATATATGTAAAATAGGACGTGCTTTACATAAAAAAAACTAATGTCTTAGGGCGTCTTGCACCCTAAGGATTCAGTACATCTTTGTGCCGTGGTGCATCTCATGCCTTTCACAATTATGAGTGGATAGATAAACTATGAAAAAATTTAGTTGGTAGGCTAAATGATTTTTTTAAAAATGCAGGCTAAATATCTTTTTCAAGATACAGGCTAAATAAATTTTTTTAAAGATGAAATCTAAATAATTTTTCCAAGATGCAAGCTAAATAATTTTTTTCCAAGATGCAACCTAAATAAATTTTTTTTCAAGATGCAGGCTAAATAAAATTTTTCCATGTTGTAGGCTAAATAAATTTTTTCCAAGATGCAGGCTAATAATTTTTTTTTAAGATGCATGCTATTTTTTTTCAAGATGTAGGCTAAATAATTTTTTTTTCAAGATGCAGGCTAAATAATTTTTTTTTCAAGATGCAGGCTAAATAATTTTTTTTTCAAGATGCAGGCTAATTAATTTTTTTTTCCAATATGCAAGCTAAATAATTTTATTTCAAGACGCAGGCTAAATAATTTTTTTCTAAGATCCTTGCTAAATAATTTTTTTCCAATATGTAAGCTAAATAATTTTTTTCTAAGATACAAGGTTAATAATTTGTTTCTAAGATGTAATCTAAATAATTTGTTTTTAAGATGCAGACTAAATATATCAAAAATACAAGCTTAATAATTTTTTATCATGATACAAGCTAAATAATTTTTTTAAGATGCATGCTAAATAATATTTTCTAAGATGCAGGCTAAATAATACTTTTCTATGATGTAGGCTAAATAATATTTTCTCAAGATGTTGGCTAAATAATATTTTCCCAAGATTAGACTAAATACTATTTTTTTAAAATGCAGGCTAGATAATATTTTTCTAAAATGTTGGCTAAATAATATTTTTCCAAGATGCAGGCTAAATAATTTTTTTTTCAAGATGCTGTATGAATATTTTTTTTCCAAGATGCAGGCTAAATAATTTTTTTTTAAAGATTAAGGCTAAATAATTTTTTTTCAAGATGTAAGCTAAATTAATTTTTTTTCTAAGATGCAGGATCAAAAAGGATATGTACTTCAAAAGGATAATAAAGAGTGTTTGATTGATTAAAATTATATCTCCTGTAAGTGTTTAAAAATACTCATATGAAATAGGGATGTATGAATCATTTCAATTAGATGTGTGTTCTTTCTTTTGGCTATCATATTTTGTGGGGTATGCAAAGACGAGAAGTTTTATGTGTTTTTTTTTTGTGATCCATACAGTAAGCAAGTAATATGTTTGATATGTATTTTAATATATTATTATTTCTTATTTTTTAAAATTTTGTATTATTGATAAAATATCTAAAAAATAAAAAATGATATTATTTATGACAAGAGATATTTATGCATATCGTGAACAATCATCAATAAAGATTAAATATCTAAAATCTTCTCTGATTGTATCTCAATTAAGTTCTCATACATCTAAATAAATTAGATTGAATGAGTTTACTCTCTATGGACTAGCGAGAAGAATGTGATGTTCTGATATATTTTTCTAATTGACATATCTTATATTGCAGGGTTGAAATATCTTTATGAATAACGTATAACATTATAAACTTGGTCTTTGATGGATGATTAAGTTGAGAATGCACAAGTATAGAGTAACAAATTTAAATATATAGAAAGAAATTCTACTATAGGATAAAAGAAATATACATCACCTTGTTGAATCACAAATGAGTTTTTTAAAGAACATTTTAATCCTGCAAAATAAAATCAACAGACAAAAATATAAAATTAGAAATAAATTACTCGAAAATATAATTTATTGAAAGCATACTAATAGAGCAGCCATGTATAGGCATAATATGATTGAAAAATAAAGAATCAACATGGATACTGACATATTTAATGGTTTTAGAATGTTTATTACTGGCTACAAAAATATTCTCAGAAAACTAAAAAAAAATAATAAGAATAGATGATTTATCTGTGAAGTGAGTACTAATTTATTTATTAAAATCTATGAGTCTGCATTGAGAGTATGAACGAAAAAATTAGTATAACTTGAGAAAGGTGAAGAGTTTGCAGTTGGATTAAAGAATATTTGTATACTTTTTTGTAAGTATTTTGATTGATAAATTTTATGAGGATTTTTGGATGATTTTGATTGCTAATCCAATTCTGTGTAGTATTAATTGTCTTTTATTTAAAAATAATATTTAATAATTATATCTAGTGTGTTTCATTATCTTATAATGTGTATTTTGAAATGATATTCTCATTTATCTATCTTTGTTATGAATCTATGACAATCTATACTTGATTTGTTGAATGACATTTTCAAAAAAATACTTTTGAAAGCCTAAAAAAATCAACCCCAAAATGAATGGTAAACCTTAATCTAGAGGGTTTTTTCTGAAACTATAATTGGATAAAATAAATTAGCATCAAAACAACAATGAAATTGATATGCACTTTAAACTGACATAGAAATTAGTCGTGATGTGTCCTTTTTATTCATTTTGGGTTTTCTAAATTTTTTTATTCTATCATCTGCACACCATTGTTACATAATTGATGTGTCCTTTTTGTGTTCCTTGTGATGTTGATGGCTCTTATGGTACATAGTAACTATGGGTCATTCTCTTTTGAACAAATTGTGTACGTGCATTGTACCAATAGACTGCACATTTCTCTTTCTAGGGTTTGTATGCCTCAATAACACACATACCTTGTGGTTTATTTTTCCTAGGGCATAGCTTTGATATGATGTATAATTTATTTGATGTACACATAAAGTTAAGGTATATATTATGCTTATGTTTAAGTTAACTAATTTTTTTAGTAATTTTTAGATTAAAAATAAATTAAATAAAAAATTACTTAATTCTCCCTTCATCGATTCTCATATTTAAAAATTACCTACATGTTGTTATAGTCATAAATTGATGATTACCACATATCTGACTATGTCAATAATAAAAGTTATGAATTTATTATTAATAATGCATATTGAGAGATATAAATTTTATTTTTAAAAATATTAAAGATTTTTTTTTTGATACTATAAATTTATGTTTGTCTGTGTATACTCTTATCACTTATTGTATGTTTGGGTTCATATGTAATATTAATAGTATATTTATGAAGTATGAAGGGCACATTGATTTTAATTTCATGACTATTGAAATGGACATCAAATAGTTAAAATATTTATTCTTTATCTTATATCTTTATTACTTGGTTGCCGATATAAATTTTAAAATAAAGGTATAAAATATAGATTACATATTAAAATACATATCAATTTGTTTATTTATATTATATTTATTATGATAATATAATAATTAACAACTTTAAAAATGTAAATTTAAATGCTTGACTTTGATCTTGAACATGAAAGTGGCCAATGACTACTAAAAGTGTAGCTCCAACTATAATGCCCATGCCATAGCCTTCTACCATAGCATAAGCTACCCACAATATTTGCATAGCAGTCAACACTAAGACAACTAGACACAAAGGGGGAGGGCCCATTTATGTTGGTTATAATTAGAATTAGCCCAATCTGGCATGACTCGGCATAATTGATTTCCTCAAATGGGCTAGTGGGTTGTGTCCGGCTTATCTCACTCAGTTTCATGGTACGACCCAATTTGAAAAATTGAGTTATGTCCATCACAACATGGTTGCACGACCAGACCACCATAATTTTGATCATGCCAGTCTGACACAACCTAGTTGACATCTTTATTATAATTATCTAATCTTAATTCTTAGAATTTTTTTGTGAGAGAAATAATTAATTTTTATGTATTTTATCGACTCTTAAAATGTTGGATTAAAACTTATATGTCTCATTGTCTGATTATCATAAAATAATAAAAAAAAGTGACAATTTAATTTTCTAAATTATATGTCTAAATCAAAGAATCTCACAAATAATTGTGATCATCAATTTGTATTCTACCTATGTACTAAATTTAGAGACTAATATTATACTTATTTTTTAAGGTTATAAGATTCTCTAAAAAATATAATTATCAATAGTAGATAACTTTTTTTTGTATAAGTTGATTGATAATTAAGTTTGAATAATCGACCAACTATAGATATTATTGATCATTTAATAAATACTTAGTCCTAAAAAATGTATCACATATCTAAGTATACGATGAACTATGTCAAAGTTATATTATAATAAAAAATTTAGGAAAAAATTAATTATATTAATTCAATTAACTATATCTGATTTAACAATAGTTAGATAGCTTGTAACTAATTTTATCACTTATCATACTATTCAATAAAACTATATTGAATAGAACTGACTATAGTTGGGGTCATGCTAGTAGCTAGCTTGTAACTATTTGGCAGCTGAGTTGTGCCATGTCACACAATCTATTTTGTGTGTTATGATGAGACCATGACATATTTAAACACTTTGATTAGTGGTGGTTACAAGTGATAGTTTTTTAATTCTTTCATATCTAGCATGTGTTATTTTGATCATTCATATTTTAACTATTTATTTTGAATTGGTATTTATGGAGATAACTATTGACAAAAAATTTGAGATTATTAATATTTCATTTTTTTAATATTTATTGTAATTTATCAATGAATTAAAATTATGTTTTTTTTTCTTACAAAGATTGTATGCTATCGAGACATGAGTTTTTAATAAAATTTTTGGTGTGACAATTTTTAATAAAATTTTAATTTTAATTATATATTTTTTTCTTATAAATATATAATAATATTACTTTTTAAATAATACTTGTAAATTGTAATTATTAATTAATTTGCTACTAATTAAATGTTAATAAAATTTCTAAAATGTTAACAAACATTTTAATAAATTTAAAGCTCATTATTTTCTATAAAAAATTTTAAAATTATTTTTAAACAATTCAATAAATTGAGCCATTTTGATATTTTTTTCGAACGGTGATAGGTCTTAGGTTTAAGATAATCACATGTAAACTTTCTGATTTTTTGTGGCTAAGATTTGCTGAGATATATGCATGGTATAGATATTGCATTAGGTGGGAATATTGCATACTTGGTACAAAAAAAATACACACACATATAATGAATGTCTCAAAGGAGGATTTTTTTTTTAACTCAGAAAGTGAAATATTATTTCTATAAATTATTTCTCATAGTTGTTGAATTTAGCTTGGATTCCTATATAGATCATATTTGATTGCTTATTGTATGCGTAATTTTTAAGGATTATCTTTAATAAGTATCTTGTACGTATTCTACTATTTCACAATAATTATACCATGTGGGGTATTTTTTTCTCATCCTATATAAATTCGAGAATACAATTCATCTTTCTTCAAGTAATTGTTTTTTAAAAATAATATTAAAATAAATAATATTAAAATAAATAATCTTAAAATTGATGACAACTGGCGAGTTTTCTTTAGAAAATGGCAGTGGCTCGGAGCAGTGTTTTTTGATGATGATTGCAGTAACACCACTACTTTTATCATTGTTCCAATGTCATGCCAATTAACAAGTTAAATATTTAATTCAATTAATAAAGGCACATTAAAAAATAAATATAATCAAACAACCAAAGACATTTTAATGGTTAATGAATCTTCACTATGACAAAATACATCTATTCTTGATTGTCAAAAAATGCTTGTTATATGTTATAATATATACAACTAGCATTTAATTTTCTTGTGCGTATGATGAATATGTATGATACTTAAGAGTGAAAATTTTTTTTGAACATATGAATACATTGTCACAAATCATCATCATCATAATGAATTTTAATATTATAATAGTTTGTGGTCTAAATTATAAAATTTAAAAATAATTTTCATTGTTATTATATTGTTACACAAATTTAAATAATGCACATATTTTTTATTATCATTATTTAAATATTTAATGGTCGACATCTTTATTTATAATATATAGTAACTTTCTAATTAAAAATTTTTTTAATTAAAATTACATAATATGATCTTTTTGTATGTTCAAATTATCAAAGTTAATCTTTCTCAAATTTCACTCGTCTATGTTTATATTATAATAATAATAATAATAATAATAATAATAATAATAATAATAATAATTAGATATTAGTATGTGATTGTATAAACATTGATATTCCATATCACTTAAAAATTCTGAATTTAATTGTATTTAAGTGAGAATAATATTGAAATTAGTGATCGCATTAAAATAATATTAGGTTTAATGATGATTTAGAAGTCCTTGTGTTGCATGCATGTATTGTAAGAAATATCTTGGTGTGATAATAAATACTTTTGTCAAAGAATAGTAAGTTTTGGGTTTGATACTCATCAAAAGCTGCTTCTTTGATTATTGGAGATAAAAACTATCGAGATATTAATTTCTACAAGAATCAAAGTTAAACGGGAGCTTTGTGCAATGTGCATTGAGTACGACCTTCATATATATAATAATTATATATATTTTTTATTTTAATTTCACATCAATATTAACATAGAGGGTTTTGTTAGTTTTATTTTCCAATCACTTTGGCAGAACATGTTTTTATTCAATGGTGGGCATGTCTTTGGTACTAATTGTTGTGTTAATTATTTATCAGCCAGAGGGGGAAGATTGTTTGAGGAAGCTAAAATCTGGCTCACGTAGTAAGCATCATCCATTAATTCAAAAGAGTGATTATGCTCCAGTGTCTGTATCTCCTTCTTCTGGCAATTCCATGGAAGTAAGTACATTTTTTTAATCTTTTTGGATGTTAGAGAAGAAATGGGTTTTACAAGTCAATGACTCAAATACATACTGAATTGAAGTAGCAACATTTTAAACATGATGACACTTTTTAGGATTGGATCAGTTTTGGGACCATAGCAGTATAATTTCACTTAAAGTTTAAAAGGGTTTTATCATAAAAAAATGTTTCAAAAATCCTATACAAATGTGATTGTTGATGGTGAACTTGTCTGCATCACTATGAATTTATCTTAACTTTGTCAATGGTTGGGCAGCAGACAGCTGCGCTACTCAAAGTTTAAAGTCCTGTAACTGAATTGCTTATGATCCAATTCTTCTATCTATACATAAAACACACGAGGCCATCATACTTAACATAATACGAAAATCAAACAATGTTTATGTATTCATCAAAACAGAGTTATATTAACATCTTATGATACAAAATCAAAAACTACACTGAAAAATAACAATGTAAATATATTGAATTTGTATTGGATTTTTAAAATTTTGAATTGATTAGGCTCATAACATTATGCACTTCTTATATTTTTGTATTAATTATGAATGAATTAAAAAAAGAACTTCAAGAAGATATTTATTGGTATATATTATTAGTAGGAAACAAGATGACATGTTGCTAGTTGATGAGATTAAAGGAGAATTAAGTAGGAAACTAAAAATTGGAGAGTTATATTTGAGTTCATCGAGTTTAGGATTAGTCATTGCAAAATAAAATACTTAAAATATATTTTTAATCATGCTAAATGTCATAATAATATTGTAATCAAAATAAAAAAAATAAAAAATAATAATATTAATAATTTTAAGTATTAATGATGTATCATATATGATTAAAGTTGAATAAATTACATAACGAGTTATTTATGATAGATGAGTATTAAAAAAAATTTTATAATACAATTATATGAGTAGTCATATTATATGAAAGTGAATATTGGATGATTAAGAAATAAAATATTTAAAGGATGAGTGTAATAGAAATGAGGATGATAAGATGAAAGTGTGATAAAACTAGGAAGGATAAAATAAAAAAGAAATTATTAAAAAAAATTAAAATGACCACTAAGACAATAAGGTAAAAAAGAATTATCTAAGATTATTTGGTCACATTCAACATATATCCCATAGTGTATTGGTTAGGAAGTAGTTGGCTATTCTAATTGGGGAAGGAAAAAAATTAGAGATAAACCTAAGAGGAACGTGATAGAAATTATAAATTAGAATTTAATAACTAAATAATTAAGAATAGAGATTTATTTTTAATATTGATAATTAAAAAATATGATTTATATAATTAATCTTAAGTAATTGGGAGAACTCAATTGATAATAATGATAATGAATTGATAATGCTCATAAATATGCATGATTCCACAAATACCAACATACCAATCTCATATAAGAATTAAGAATTTATATATTAAATATTTCTAAAACATGTTTAACATACGAGAACATATATTTTGAATATGTTTGTACAAGAATAGTATTGATATAGCTAATCACTCGAGATATTCTTGTATTACATATATATATTAAAAATCATGCCTTGCAGTAATGATAATTTCTTTTGTTTAAGGGCAGTAAGATTTTGTGTTTGAGACTCACTAGATGTAATTTCTTTAATTTTTGAAAATAAGATTAATAATACGTTAATCTCTCTTAGATCCAATGCTAAATTAAAACTATTGTGTGCTAGGTACAATCTTCATTAGTCTTATAAATGCTTTGTATTCAAACAAAATTTGGGATATATCTTAAATTATTATTTTATTTTTTTGATTCTTTTTTTTTTGTTTTTTTTTCATTCTTATTATTTTTCTCTTTTTTGTATCTTTTAATTCTTTTTATTATTTATTTTTTTATCTTTTTTTTATTTTTTTCTTTCTATTTTTGTCTCTTTTTTCTTATTTTTTTTTTCATTTGGGTTATTATTAGCTGATTCTACTTTAGTTGTGTTAGTGGCCATGAAATATATGCAAACTCATATAGGTATTTTATGATAAGTCAAGAAATTATTACATAAAAAGTGAGCAACGTCTAAATGAATAAAATATAAAATATATTTTATTTTGTGTATGTATTAAGTATGGTAGAATAGATAAAACAAATTGATAATGAGTACATAGCAAGATTTGAAATGTGTTAACCTACATTTTTTCTTCTATCTAATAAAGTAGTAAATTATTTATATGTGGTAGTTATTTATGAAAATAATTATCATTATTTACTAAGTTTTATTCTAATTACTTTGGATTAATTGTATGGATTATATTTTTTCAATTTATACTGTAAAAAGTATCTTTAACTCTTAATTTTTTAATTATTAAATTATTATTTATAATTTTTATCCAATTTTTTTTAGACATTGCTCTAGTTTTTTTTTCATGCACTCGAACATTCTCACTTTTTGTAATTGGTCCACTAGGAGATATATGCTGGACATGACTAAGCAATCATAGACAGTTCTTTCTTATCTTATTACATTTAAGGTTTATTATTTATAATCTTTTTATAGTAATTTTATTTAAAATTTTATTTTTCTTAGTTTTATTATATATTTACTTTGTCATCCTTATTTTGACTACTATTATCCTTTGTAAATATTATTTTTTGGTCGCATAATATTTATTTTTATAAAATATGATTGCTTTTGTAGTTATTTTATAATTTTTTTAATCAACTTGATATTTGTTTATTACAAAAAATTTCTACAACAAATTAAATATATAATAAGACTAAACTTTGATTATAAATATTTAAAATGATCGAACATTGATTTTAATAAATATTTAAAATTTTTTGCAATTATAACTTTTCTTTAATTATTGTAGAGTTAAAATATTTAAAATGATTGAATTATGTATTTTTTTGGTCTTCATATGATTTAATGATTATTAAATCATTACAATTATTAATATGATTCAATTCATATTAGAAAAAACTTATTTTATATGATTATTCCTAAATTCTTTAGATTCAAGTGTTAATCTCTATATTTTTAATTTTTTATGTAATTCTTTCAGTTTCATTAACTAAAATTATGAAATCTTCAAATAATATACGCTAAGAAATGTCTTCTTTAACATCCAAGAAGACATATATTCGTGTTATGATTTATAAAAATTAAATTGAAAAATTTTTGATCGCTTAATTGTCATAATAAAAAATATTGTAATTAAAAATATACATATTAATCTCTTGAAACAAGTATATGATTTTAATAAATTCATTAGTCTTTGTGCTCATTGCTAAATAATATATTTTGTATTAGATTAATAAATACTTATTTATTTCTTAAGAAAAATATAATATATTATCATAATATCTTGTGTAACTTGATGTTAAATTTAAAATTGAATATTCGACTAGTTATTGTGATAATATGTGAAATAAACACATAACCTTAGGGACTTAGTAATATATCAATCTTGACATTAAGGTTTTAGAAATTTGTATTTTGGCCATGAGAGAGGTGGAGAAGAGAAGTGGAGAGAAAATATTCTTTCATTAATTTTTTTAAAATAGAAATACTCAAGTTGGGGTAGCCTACATGTCGGATGTTCTCACACGGCTAATAAATAAAATAAATTGACAAATATTAATAAATCCTAATACTCTTTTTAAAGTTATTCTAAAAAAGTCACAAATATTAGCTTAAAGAGAGGAAATGACAATTAATATAAATGTCATGAAGATATATTCAACTTGCTCGCTGATAGACACAAACAATAGCTTTTGAAGTCTCTTTAGTTTTTTTTTCATATGAAATGACAATTAATACTAATGTGATGTTTACTTATGAAACACCATATTGATAGTAATGTATTGAGTTATTTGATTATTATAGTAAAATATTATCAATCTTTGAACTCATAAGCCTAGCTCCTCCAATAAATGACTGATCTACTAGAGCTCACATGTAACTGTCATCATAGTTATATGATCTGCTTCTGTATTAGATATAAAAATTATATTTTATCATTTATTTTTTCAGGATACAAGATTGTCTTTCAGAAAAGATAAAAATCAATGGTGGATTTCTCAGACTAGTATATGAGTACGTATATGCTTAGTTATGTTTTTGATTTCTGAATAAATTTTATATATCGGAGCCCTAATGTAATATATGACAATCTTGAGAACTATGTGCATATTATTTTATTTGATATAATTTAAAAAATAATAAATAATTTTAATAATATAAATGATGTCTAGTTTGATCTCTATTAGATTGTTTATTTTTTTTTGTGATTTTTTTTTGGAGGTGACAAATGAGTCATGTTGGGTTGGGTTGGCTTGCCCTGCTAAATAAGCATGTTCCTGCCCAAGTCACAGGCTATGCCAGGCCTAGTAGTGGTTGTGGGCATGTGGGCTATTGTGATACTGTATCTTTGTGTTGTGTGGCTGTGCAACTATACAAGTTGTTTGTACTCGTACTATTAATAATTAATAATTAAAAAAAAAACTTAATTAATAATTAAAAAAAATAATGTAATTATGAGTTTTTCACAAGGTTTTCAGGCCCGGCTAGGGGTATTGACTCGGGCAGGGGAGAGGGTCAAAGGGTCAGAAGTTCAATCGGGTTGAACTGGGGTTCAACCGAAGGGATAGACCCAGTCTATATATAAAATAATATATATTTTTTTATATATAAAACTTAATTTTTATTGAATAATAAAATTGAAGAGATACATCAAATACACATTAAAGAGATACATCCAATACATAATAAATTCATACTTCATATAATAATAAAATTAGATAGTTAGCAAGTTACATTAGATTAGACATTGTCATCTCTATTTCGAAGTAGTAAAGATGAATTACTTGAACATCCACTGTAAATATCACTAGCTCAGAATATATTCACTCCAAAATCGTTATCATATAACAAAAATTTAAAAAATTTTTTAAAAATTTTTAAAAAATAACTCATTTAACTTAAAATAAATAAATACATATAACAAAATAAAATAACACACAAATTTAAAAAAATTACTGTGCGCCAATAATATTGAAAGTCTCGATAAGCATAGTAATTGAATTATTTTGATTAATAATATTAAAAAAAATCAATAAAATAAAAAATTGAAAAATTGTGTAGTTTTTTCAAAAACGATGCCGCATGATGAAAAAAAAGAAAAAAAAAATCGGACGGGTCAACCAGGTTGACTTGGCACCGGGTTACCGGTTCAACCGTCGGGTGGCCGGTTTTATCCTGGTTTTTTGCTCTCCCTGGGTTTTCTGGATCAACCGGACCGATTCCCTGCTCGGTCCCTGGTTTTTCTGGTTGGACCGGCTGGGTCGGTCCGGGTTTCACAACCATGGTATTTCATATGTTGGATGTTTTTGATGCCACCCAACTATGTTTTCTTAAGATATTTTTATAAATTATAATTTTTATTTTTAATATTTCATATCAAATTAACATGAAATGGAGTTCAATTCAAAAAATAAATAGACTAATGATGATCAATCAATTTGCAAACATGAATCTAGTCAATGGAAACATATGGTTTAAAATTGCTCAATGGATATTTTGTACAAAAATTTTAATCACTCTTCTCATTAATTGCAAATTAATTGCAATTAATGAGAATTGTCATAAGAATTGCAATTAATTAACTACTCTTCTCATTGCTCAATTCATCTAAGAATTGTCATAAATAAATAACTTTTCATTAATTGCAAGGTATTCTATATTTTTACATTTTGGTAATTTTTCTAATAAATATTCTAGATGTTTGATTCATGCATTTAATTTTTCGTGGTTAATTGATGTTATCTCGCAAAAAGTTTTTCAATTATTTAAAATCATAAACTTTACTATTTTAATTTTATTCTTGTATCAAATCAATGAGGTATTGTAACAAATATAGTCCAAATGATTACAAATACAAATCGAACAAAAAATGTAATAACTAGGCTGAACATTGTAGCAACTTGGTCAAATTGACCGGAAATAAAATCACTTGATGAATATACCAACAAGGGCATATCTTTAGTGCCAACACTTTGTTATTTTTCATGATAATGATATAATTTACTAAATCACCAAATTACCCCCTATCAGTTATCACTAACATGGGGATTGTTTCGGCATAACAATTTCAAAATGTGATAGCATTTTAGTCCCATAGTCCTTGGGAAAAGTTGTGGAAAATGAAAAATTACACTAGATTAAAGTACTTATAGTTTAAAATCTTGACAATGGTGCTACTGGGTGGTGGTAATAGTTGTAGTCTCTATTATCATGTTGAAGTACCAAAAAAAAAAAAAAATATTATCATATACGCAGTATAATGCAAATTTTAGATATATAGAGAAAAGTTGCAAAAAAAAAAAAAATACTATTCTACATATTAGTATATTGTTACTCAATATATCTGATATAATATAAAATATCATATTCAATAGACAAGGCTTACTCACAAAAATTAAAATTTTGCTAGTCTTACTCATGAAGATTGAAATGGCTATATTAGAAGAATCTCGAGTTGAGAATTGCTACCCTTGGATGAACATACTTGGCATCATACCAATATATGATTTCATACTTACATAATATAAATAAATAAAATAAAATAACATAAACTAATTTGTAATAAAACATTAGACTTAAAATTGTGGGGTCTCAACATATTTACTCACAATGAGTAAAAAGAGGAATAAAGGTAGTCCAGTATCTAATAGAATAAATTTGATAGATACATGCTTGTTTAGTCTCCAAAAATCTTTTTGGAAATCATTTTATTATTCAAATCAATACCAAATGACAAAAAAAAAAATATAATTGAATAGTAAGAAAAAGTAGACACGTGCATGGTACACGAACTCGAAGTTGTGTTTCATTGAGAATAATAATAATATAACTAATTACTTGAAAAATTCTTGTATTGTATGTATATATCAGAGATCATACATTGTGATCAGGGATGATAAGTGTCATCATTTAATGACTATAAGTCTCTGGCTTAAGATTAATCAGACATAACTTTTATGCCTCTTGAAAATAAAATTATCAAGATATTAATTTTTTATATTCCTCATGCTAAAGTGGTAGTCTTATATTCTGGGTACGACCTCCACCTCCACACGGCGCAAGATCAATAAAAAACGAAACCACAAGTTTTTGTTTTAATAACTACTGCCTTTGGAATCTTGGTTGTTGACTATCATAATATCGACTATGATATTGATAAGGTTATGGAAAAAATATTTATCTTTGACATAGTTTGCTTCTAAATTAATTAACAAGGAGTTGGCAACTAATATAGACAAAAGTTTGTCATGTTCATTACTAGATATCATAATTATATAAGCGAGTAGATTGTTTATAGTCCCTCATTGCTTGAGTAATTTGACTTTTAGTTCTAAAACTCTAAAAAATAAGTCATTGCTTATGATCCAATGCTTACTAAAGCTGACAAATTTATCTCGTCTTCAATCATTGTGAACATTAGAGGGTTCTCTTATCTTTACCACTACATCCCTAATGACCTCACTTGAAACCTATCTATCCTCATATTTGGATAGGTTGGACAATAAAACTAAGAATCCAGTTTCTCGTCCTAGTCATATGGGCAAAGAAAAATGCTAGTCAGGTTGGGGTTCGAGTTAATTGATCTACATGAAAAAATAATGTAATGATCATTTTTTATCCAATGGGTAATTGATTGTTGATTTGTTAGTCATGATCTACAAATTACTTCTAGCTCATGGTAGTTGCCTATGTAGAATTAATTGTTGATTTGTTCCACACTTTATATATATAATAAAAAAAATGCATTTTAGAATTCGATGAGAAATAAATGAAGAGAGAGTAGAATATATATATATATATATATATATATATATTCTACTCTCTCTTCATTTATTTCTCATCGAATTCTAAAATGCATTTCTTTTATTACTCTAATATTTTTCTATTGATTTTTCGTCTGTGAAAATTATAGATAAATTATGATGATGTGTTTGATGAATTATAGTATAATATTATGAATGTTGATTCAATAAATGAGAAAATTGGAGAAAATGATTACATCAATAATAAAAAATAGGGCCAAAACATTTATTTAATTGGTATGCAATTCTTTTGAGCTAAAATTTAAAATAAAGGAAATAAGTGTGGAACATTGTGCTAAATATAAATATTATTTTAAATTATGATATAATAATTCTTTAGGAATATTATTTATTAATGCATAGTAAAAAGTAAGCGAAAAGAATGTTGTGCATTATCTATTTCATAAGCATGAAATTTTGAGCTGAAATTTATATCATACCAAAAAAGCCCATTCAAAAAATTTACTATATAAATATTACTTTGGATTCATTATCATTTCATCAAAATTTTTAATATAAAGGTTAGACATGTGTATTTAAGTTAATTAAATAATGTGATAATTATAACAATTCTTATATAAATTCACCGCTTGTGTATCTTGTTTCATCATTATTAATTTAAGTTTTTAATGATCGACTTAATATTTTATATTCTTCCCTAATTTTCTTTTTGAAATATTTTAATTGAAACTAGGTGTAGTATAGCTGTAAATGATCTAATTGCATACGGCTAATTAAGATATATATTTAAGTCTAATCATGTATTTAAGTCTTATTAAACTTAATCTTGTCTAAATTATATAAAATATATCTTTCTAATTTTATCATTTGTAGATATAATATCTAGATAATTTTCAATTTACTTATATTTGATATTATTGTCGTGAGTTTTTTTTTTTATATATTCATCTTTGCATATTTGATACTTATAATAACTATTTTGTAAATATCATATTTTATAATAATTTAATATTATTAACTATAATGCATGACTAATTTAATAATTATTTTTTAATATTTTTATTTTAATCCATTTGGTTTTTTTATCATATAAGATTATTGACATCCTACACAGTTTCATGAAATCGATGTTAATCTTTTTTTTTTAATATTATTTTTAATTTTATTATTTTTTTGAATTATAGATTATAAAAATCATAATTTTCTCTTTAATTGATTAATTTTAATATTGTGTTTTTGATATTATTCATTTTTATTGAATTGAATTTTTTTTCAGGTTTTATATTAAATTTATAAACTAAATATATATTTTTTTAATTGATTTTTTTTAAATTATCTCTAATATTTTGCACAATGTATCTAATCTTCGACATAGATTTTTATGAGTTTTTTTAAAAGAATATCATTTGTAAATAAAATATATCAAGATATCATTTTTCAAGGATGTCATACAACTAATATAGAATTAAAATAAAGAGATATGAGCTTAAAGTAAGTCCTTGGTATCGAGTATAAACTTATTTCAATATTATCACACATGTGCTTTAATAATTATTGTTGGGTAATTGCGCTTCCACGGGTAATGAGATTAAGAAACAGAAAACAACAGAAACACAGAAACAAGCAATATATATATCCCAATCCAACAGTATCCACGACAGAATCAAAAACGAGAATTCAACACAGGAAATAACGTGGTTCGTTAGTCGCTCAGTACGACTAGCTATCTCCACCAGAAAATACTTATGCGTTACAGATTAAAACCAAAAATAGAACGTCTTACAGTATGCAGCACGCAGAAGTCGCGAAATTGCGCAGAGAGAGGAGAGGGATGATGAACAGTTCAAAAACAGTTCAAAAATGGGTCAAAAATAGACGTCCGAAAACTAAATACAAATTATTTTATATGAAAAATAAACATCTGGTTCATTTAACCGAAGCGAGTGGATCATGGAACGGGCCATGCTCTGCTCCAAAAATTTTGACCCGCTGACCGGTCAGCGGTACCTTTGTTATTGTGCTACTGCTGCACTCCCGGGCTTTTAATATTTTTTTTTCTGCACTTACATGAAAATATTAAAACAGATTATTAAGTAAAAACAAATTACATATACAACAATTATATAATAAAAAAGTGATTCTTTTCTTCCAAGCAACTATAAAACTAGCCCTCGGTGATATTTCTCATATTTTATCTAAATTAATAAAGATTATTTATAAATATTTTTGTTTTTAAATTTTTTTTCATAATTATTCTAAACTAGAAAATAATTTCATTAATTGCTTTATCAGACATAAATTCAAATTAATATTATGATATAATTATTAGTTGAACTTGTAAGTTTGTTTTTTTGTTCTCTCAAATCGTTATAAATAGTTTTATCATTTTTATTTTTTCATAATTTGAACAATCTTAATTATTTTATTTATTTTTATAAGTTAATACCGCAAAAATTGATCTCTAAGAGTTCGTCATTTTTTCTAGTACCAATAATTTAATTAGATAATTTTGTTAACTATTAAATCCTAATGTCTCATGGTCATTTTGAAACAAGAATTGGAATCAATTTCTTTTTTTTCTTATTTTATTTTTTTAATGTTTCTTCTATGTTTTTTTCTTTATAATTCTATAAAGAAATGCGTAATATTATTTATTTTGAGAAATCGTCTTTAGATTTAACTTTTTAACATGTGTATTATGGAGCATGTTTGCAATTTTTTTTTTTTAATTTTTGAGAACCAAGGGGTCTCAAGACTCACTTACGTAGACCCCCTAATCTTCTTGGGTCCCCGAAGAACTGAGCAGGCAAGAATATACCCCAGTATCTCCCATTGGTTAAACTTGATCTCATGATTTATTGGACAATGCCAAGAGCCTTAACCAACTAAGCTTCCTATGAGAGGATTGGAATAAGTTTGCAATTGATATGACATAATGTTGCTTTTGATTGTTAACTAATAATTCTATAGGATGGATATTATTTATTAAAGTGTCATTAAAAATCACTATTAATATTATATTTTATAATGATTTGCTAATAGTAATTTTATTATGGGAATAGTAGAAGATTATTTTATGCACTTTGTAATATTCTTTTTAAATATATAATTAAGAATGTTTCTATTGGGTTATATGATACATGTATTTATAATACAAAATAAGGTAAATTATGTTTAGGTGCCACATTTAGAATATGTGTGTATGTGTGTGTGTGTGTATATATATATATATATATATTATATACATAAGAAATTAAGAAAAAGATTTAAAATATTAAAGAAAAAATGTGCCAAAATGTAAAATATTTATATTTTGGTGCACTCAAAATTAAAAACTCGATTTTATCCTCCATCACTCTTCAATAATATTTTAAAAAGAAAAAAAATAATTGGTAAATTTGCTATTTTGAATTTGAAATTACTTTTGAAATTCAAAAAGTAGTTTTTCTTTCTAAATTGATATATATATATATATATGTTTATTTATTTAGTTATGTATTTATTTATGTCACACACACACACACACATATATATAAAAGTCACACACACACACACACATATATATAAAAGTCACACACACACACACACATATATATAAAAGTCACACACACACACACACACATATATATATATATATATGTTTGTTTGTGTGTGTGTGTATATATATATATATATATCTATGTATTTTTTTACGTGAAATATTAGATTAAAAGTTATGTCTTGTTATATAACAATCACAGTAAAGAGTAATACATGAAAAAATAAATATTTGATCTTCTCAAGTAGTTATCAGATTTAGAGTATCTCACAAATGATTGATATTATTATCATAAACTTTATTTTTATGCTATATTTTAAAATAATTTTTTATTTTTTATTTTTTTAATAGATAAAATTATTTCTAAAAATTTATTAGAAATCTTTTTCAGTACATGTTGGTGTCTAATTAGAATCTAAATACACAACTAACAATAAGTGTCATGATAGTTAAAAGAAATTTTAAATTTAAAAGACTTTTACATACCTTAATATGTAAAGAGTTGTCTGAGTGAACCTCATAGAAAAAATTTAGAAAATAACTAATTATATTGATTTCTTAAGTTGTAATTTAGTTTATTATAGTTAGATAGTTAAATTTATTATTATTCTTTTGTAAATAGTATAATTGATTGAAATAGACATTAAATGTGATATTTGTACCCAAATCAATATGAGTATATGCTACATTACAACTCAGAAGACTAATTTATGTAAGTGTATCAATTATATATCTTCTTAGACAAACATAATTTATCTCCTAGAGTAGATAATTTCTATCCAAAAAAAAGTGTCTAAGCCTCTTAAGGTAATTCACATGAAACTATTATTAAAGATATATATTTTTAAAGTTGAATATTTTTCAACTTGTAAATTTTTATAATTAAAATATTATTTACTTACACAATAAGTAAAATTATTCTTTTGTTAGAATTTCAAAAAAATAATTTTTTTTGCAGTGCATATGTATCATTCAAACAAGGCAACTACTATCTATAAAAGCCTTGAAACTATACTACTGGTGCTTTATGTCATATAATGTTATGTATTTTGCAAACTAAATCTAACTATGCTACTTGAAACTTGTATGTTTGTATTATATGTATTTCCTCATTAAGGTAATTCTGAAAAAATATATTCTTTATGTTTAATTGTTTCTTTTATTTGAGAGATTATGTTAATGAAATAAAAATTTATATTGAGGTTATCTTGATTATTTTAGAGAGTATTCTAGTAAGTCACTCCACGTGCGTAAGAGAAACTTCTTATCATAAGTTTTGTTTTAAGATGATTTATTTTCTCATTTGATTATGTTTTTATACTTTTTACTATGAATATTTATTTGCAATTAATAATATATTTTTCCGAAGTTAGTGATACTACTTCCTAAATCCTATTGGAGTTGAAAGTTCTATCTCTTTTAATATGACTCGATGTCATCATGTATAAGATATTATCTTAGAAGGAGACATGATCATCCAAATACTGTCAAAACAAGTACTACTACATTCATTCCGAAATAAAAGTTCGATTCATGTATTTCTTTAAAAATAAAGAACTAAATAGCATGAAAATTCTGTGACTGTATTTTTTGCAAAGATTTTTTTGAGAGCTTTCGATTGGTGTATAATTTGACCATGTCATGTTACGTACAAGATCCACTAACTGAATATTAAAATTAGTTAAATCAAATATAAATAGTAAACTTCAATGATAAATAACTCGATCTTGTCTTATTCAATACTATTTAGTCCTTTCAACATCAGCAGGCAACTAAGGACATCGATGAGCTTATTGTTGTAGTATAAAATTCTTTTTGGTAGTATCTTTTGGAGAAACTCAATTATATCTTTTTGATATTTTAGAAATGTATGGAAGCCATTAATGATAAAAAACTGGATCGATAAGCCTTTCTATGATTGTCAGTTGTAACTAGGAAGCCATCAATACAGCAAAACTGACTTTATAAATGAATTAAACTTTACTTTATCATTTCGGACTATCATTTCGAATTAAATTCTTGCACGATATCGGACTATCATTTCAGGAACAGATGTAGTAATAAAGAAATTAAATGAATAGAGAATGTGTGAATATGAGAACGCCTATGGAATCATATTCAAAGTACAACTCATTAGTATCTTCCAAAGAGTGATTGAAAGTTGAAGCTTAAAGGGGTTGTATGCATGATCATCTTGCTTCTCAATAGACTCATTTTTTTATTTGAGAAGACTACATATGTCTTATTTAATTAGTATAAATTTTATGTCCCGAGTAGAGGTGTCAAACGGGCCGGGCCGGCCCGGCCCAGCACGAGGCACGGCACAGTTCGGCCGTGCCTGGGCCGGCCCGGCACGATAAAAAAACGTGCCCGGGCCCGGGCGAACAAACCACGTGCCGGGCCGTGCCTGGCCCGGCACGGCTCGTGCCTTGGCACAGCACGCCGGCCCGCGTGCCTGCGTCGTGAGTCGTGACTCGTGACCCAACCGGGCCCCGCCCCCGGTAAAAAGACCGCGGGTCGGGTCCAAACAGACCCGACCCACCCCGCCTCGTCTGCCCTGCCTTGCCGTGCGCCCGTGCCCGAGCAGGCCGGCACGGCACGGCACGGCACGGCCTTGCCGTGCCCACAGGCCGTGCCGTGCCCGAATTTAAAAAACCGTGCCGTGCCGGGCACGGCACGGTAGCACGGCTGGGCACGGGAAAAATGGGCCGTGCCGTGCTGGGCCGGCCCGTTTGACACCTCTAGTCCCGAGTGATAAGTCTCACAGTCTCTTGCTCATCATAAACCTGAACTTGAATAGACTCGTGAACTATTATGTCATATGGACTAAAGAGAGATTTTGTTGTCTATGAAATCTCATGTTCTTCAGAGTCTATGTGATTAGTACCTATTGTTATATATTATGATTTTTTTTGAGGTGTTATTATATTGTAGATTAATAAGTTTAAACGTGGCAGACTTGTAATTCCCTCTTAATTGGAGGTGTAATATAGACCAAGAAGTAAGAAAAAAATAATGAATTATGTGTTTTATAGATTCTTACTCATCTTGGGCTCACCAAAAAGGAGTATTACTAAAAAAAGGTAAAATCAACATGCAATAAAATCTCATTATTTTAATAAAAAATATTTGTATTATTTTTGAATATTAGAATAATCAAGAAAAACATATTTTCAGATCTCACATGCTATCTTATCTTGACTTTGGTTAGAGATAATAAACAAAATGCGTACTTTCAAAGACTCTAAAATGCAAATTAAATATCTCTCTAGGATGCATGATATGAAAAGATATATATTTTGATATGGTATAAGAAAATATTTAGTTGTTGAGTTAGTTTGAAGTTAATTCTGTATCTCTTAAAAATGTTTTGAAATATAATTATCTAATATGAGCGTGTGGGCTATCTTAATCAAAGGTATATTATTTTTTTCTGCACTCCCATTTTGTGATATATGCTAACACATAAAGTTTGATATATGATCACATAATTCATATAATAAGTGTTGAAACTATTTGAGATATCCTAATGCATTATTTTTTTTATTTTTTTAAATTTATAAATCAAGTTTTTATTAATTGTCAATTTATGAAATAATTGAAATTGAAAAATGAAAAAAAAAAAACCAACTTAGACTGAACAACAGTCAACAATGTAAATTGTCTTCTCGCGTGTGAGTGTATTAGATCAAAAAGTTTTTTTACTCATATCAATTCGATATTCATGATATGAAGTTTTAGTACATTTCTCTAAATGATGCTCTTCATATTTTTAGGTAGAAATACTCTTAAAAGTAAAGTAAAATATTCTCAACTTGGTAAATAATGAATAATCAAGTCGAGAATGTTTAAGCAAATAATCTAACATACTTAAACATCTAGTATGAGACCCAATCTTAGGAGAGAAAAAAAAATAATCCATGGTGTCTATCTCACTCAGTTTGCTTCTGATTAGAGGTGTCGAATAGGCTGACTTAGGGTTTTCATGCCCAACCGGGCTGGCGTGCCGTGTCTGGCATGACATGCTTTTTTGGAGGCCAGGCCCGACACAAGCCCACGGTCTCGAAACCCTCTGGTTTGTGTTGGTTCGGGTCTGGTCAATTGAATTTTTAAAAATTTGGGGTTTCGGCAAAAATGCCACTGAGCTGTCGTTGCCCGTCGAGCATGTCAAGCCTCCCCCGTCATGCATCGACGTGTCTTCCCTCCATCGGGCATCGCTCGGTGCGTGGGCTAGCGCGTTGTTCCCACGTACCCGGCACCCGTGCCGTTCTTGGCACGGCACGTGGGCCGGGGACCTTCGGCCCGCCACACCTTGACTCATGCCGGGGGTGTGCCCGATATAGCCTCGGGCGCGGCACGGTAGTGTGCCGTCCTGAGCCAGGCATGGTTGAAATGAAATGCTTTCATTTCAAATGGACCCAACCAAACGAACTTGAAATAATTACCAACACACACAGTGATTAGTCATGTGATTTGAGCCCGTAGTTGCAGATAATACATTTTAAAAAATATTTTTAAAATCTCTTTCACATAAATGGCAAATAAAATAAAACATATGGCAGCATAAAATACTATTATATAACACACGTAAAAACTAAGAAATATATATGTATATATATATGATAGAAAATAAAAAAAAAAAGAATTAGAAAAATAGAATAGTGATAGAGTAGTCATTTCTGTTAATAGTAGTTAGGAAACATTAGAATTAAATACACCATTTAATTTTAAACAAAGAATCATAAGGAACTTCATGGGTGACTGCAAGGTAGAGGTGTCAACCGGGGTGGGCCGGCCCGGCCCGGCACGAGGCACGGCATGTCACGAGAATATCTCGTGCCCATGCCGTGCATGTCCATGGCACCGACTGTGTCGTGCCGTGCCCAGGCCAATCGTGCCTCGTGTCGTGCCTGGCTTGGCACGGTAACTCGGCACAAGTCGAGAAACCGCTCCAGCGGCAGAAGTTGAGCTCATAATTGAAGAATATTTATGGCGGTATAGCGGCGCACCGTCAAAATCATAATTTTTTTTAAAAGATTAGGGGTTTTTGCTTGATTCGAACCCGGCGAATTCGTGCCGCGGGCTTGTGCCTGGTTGACTTCCACAGAACTGTGTCTGGCCAAGCATGACACGCTAAAGTAACCGTGATGTGCCTGGCTCGGCACTGTAGCACGGTCATGCCACTAAAATCATGTCGGGTTGACCCGACACGACCGTTTGACACTTCTACTGCAATGTCTTCATGGGTAATTGAGAGGTCATCCATAATTATTCATATTATTTAAATTTCTCATTAAATGATTTTTATTACAAAAAAGAATTATTTGAATTCTCTCTTAAAAAACTTCGCTACTAAAATTCAGTGGAATAATAATTTTAGATGAAGGGCAAAAGAACACAATGCGCTAATATTCTATTTTGATGCTCCTTATGATGACATGATTATGTTGAGATTTTTAAGCTGACACATTCTGTGTTTGTGTGCTTAATAATAACATAATTTAGGCGAAATTTGCTTACTATGATCACTCTTAGTATTTTTTTTTTTTTTTTTTTGATTTGTGCAATACATATAATATTGTCTTTATGTAGTATTATAATCTATGAGATATTATAAGCCCATGTAGTTTTGTCTCGCGAAGATATTGTAAGACTTGTTTAATCTCATTTTAATGTCTTTTAGTTGGGGCAGAGTTATATTTTGCTAATAAATTAATAGATGATGCTATAATTGATTTAGTATAATTTGTAAGATACATTTGTGCATCAATTGAATTGGGATATGGTGTTTGTTGACCAAGTAAATCTCTATTTTGTTTTTTATGATGAAATATGTCTTTGTTTACTTCAAGTGAACGGACAATCATGAGAGAATTTAGATGATTCGAGATGTTTATAAAAAATATTTTAATACTTTATTTATATATATATATATATATATATATATGATGAATGATGGATTAATATACTATTTGAACAATGATCAATGTGTGGCTCGAGATAATATTTTATTTTCTTCATATTTTTTATGTTAAATTTTCTTTATAAATAAGTAGTTATTTTTGAGCTGTTTAAAAGTTCCTATAAGGTTCGAATCATCTACATATTGCATATATTATAATTATTATAAGTTTGTTTTTTGTTCTTTTAATCAACATATGGACAAGATTATTAACATATTTTATTTTAATAAATACTTACTCAAATAAGTGGATCACATGTCACTGGATTGTTTTGATCCACATAAAATTTTTTCTTGTTTAATTTAATATATATTTTGAGATTTTAAATTAGTTGCTTTATGTAATTTGAATCTTTTAGTGATATATATATATATATGTGTATGTGTGTGTGTGTATCAGCATCTATAAACATATGCATGGAAATATGATTGTCATTATGACCGTGTCATTCAAAAATAGACCATCAGATCCTTGAGATGAATTGGTCAAGTCATTCAAAAATTATTAAATTTATCAAGTATCAAACTATGATTATGTCCATTATAAGATAATTAGAAAGATCAAATGGGCTGTGTCGTGCCGGCATGAATTATTTTTTTAAGACATGATGGCATGGTTTATTGGCCCAGCATGACACGGTGACATGACCTAGTGCATGACCATGTTGAACCATACTCCGTTACCCATTGCGTGTTGGGTGGCCACCTATGGGCTGGTTAATTATAATTGGCCATGTGGTTGATTGTTTCAACAAAAAAAATAGATGGCCTTGAGTGACTGTCGATGGGCTAGGCTCATGGGTTGTGCCTAACCCAGAATGACACGAACCTGGCCCGAGGCACGGTTTTGAACTATGTCGAGCTAGGCACTATTGAGTCGGATCAGGCAGTGCTCGGGATGCCCAGTCTTTTTGGCACCTCTAATGGTAATAAGTTTTTGCATTTATAGCCAACAAGTCATAATTTATATCTTGTAATTTTCTTATTTTAATTTTATTTTCTAACAAAAATTCATTCATAGCCAACAAGTTTATGTTTTTGTGTGTCGAAGATAAGATTAAATAAAAAAAATTATAATTAATATACAATATGTAATAAATAAAAAAATTACATGAAATTTCAAAACTAGAGCAGTGGGGTGAGAGGTTTAAATACATGGTTTTAATTTTCAAATATGCAATATATAAGTATAATTATTTGTATTTATTTTTTTTTTTATCATGTCATGTCTTAGCCATATTCGTGTCCTAGTTTTTTAAAATTTACCGTATCCTCGTATTCTACCGTGTCGTATCCCCGTGTCTGTATTCATGCTTCTTAGCTACCATGCTTTAGACAAGCCTTAAAATTATTTGTCGTGATTATTATTCAATTGTTCTGCAAGACATCAATACGTATTGGAATGGTCACAGTTGGTATTTATGACTATGTTACATTTTTTTTGTATTTTTGAGGGGATAAAATAACTGATTTGCAATGCAAGTATTTGCAAATGGATAATCTTTTGAACTTTTAGCTTGCACTATCTCGCCTGAGGATCAAGATGAAACAATTAAGATATATTTTTTGTAATTTTCCATAATTCTTCTGAAATTGACTTGCCCTCCTCTAATAATTGGAAATATTATCAGTTAAGTAAAAATCCGCAAAGTGAGCAGTAAAAATATTACCTTTCAAAGATTTGTAATAAACAAATCTTTGAAAGGTTAAACAACACTACCAAAAACTCATAAATATGAAATATTAGGTGACATATGGTTTCTTTTGATAACATTATTATCTTGTTAAGTTTATTTTCTGTGAGTTTTAATTTTAGATAATTTAATTAATTTTAATTTTATTTTTTATTGATATTTATTTGCATAATCAATACTCTATTTGGGATTATATTATTGATCAGAATGAAAATTTATTATTCTAGTTTTAAAGATATTTCAATCATTGAGTGACATATGTTAGCCAGCAAAGCTTATCAAGACTTCTTATTCTACATGTCAGTCTGATTTGAGTAGAAACTTATTCAATCTGATCATATTTATTGATGATCGCTGGAGATATGGTTGGATTAATCTCTTTTGTGGCAAATTAAAAGTCTTTTTAATTTTATATATTTTTCTAAACTGATAGAAAATTTTATTTTGATAAAAATATCATATTATTAAGAAGTGAGAATACATTAGAATTTATAGATCAATTTAGTACATATTATATGAATTATGAGATTATACACTAGATTTCTTTTGTTGGAAAATTCTATAAAATGAGATGGCTGAAAAAGAAGAATTGACATTTGATCGAGATGACTCGGACACTTGCATGAAAATAATATTCTGAGATATTTTTGGGGGAAAATAAGTTTAATCATAATTTATCCCATCAATTGAATTTCCTAGAGATGTGAAATGAACTGTGCTGAACTGGCACGGCCTAATTTTTGGTGAGCTAATTGAGCCACCATGCCATGCCATGCCAACCACATCATGAAATGGGAGCCCAGGCTGTGCCATTTCGGCACTAGAACATGGCTGGTCAACATGACATGGGAATATGATAGGTCAGCCCAGCATGGTCCGTTGGTTCTTCTTTGTCAAATGGGCATACTGGCAATATTATATGGCCACATGGCCACAACCACAATAGAGGATTAATATATTAAATATTTAGTTTCTATTTCAATAGTCATGATTTTAAAATCATAATGTCTTTTATATTTGTTAAATATATTATTAATATTGCATATGCGCATTATTTTAATACAAGTGATACGAGTTTATATAAACGAACACATATTTATTATATCATAAAAAAAATTAGAAATTTAAAAAATAAAATTATTATTTTTCCGCATGAATTATTTTTACTAAATTTGTTATTCTTATTATTGATATAGTTAGATATCACTTGCTGGCAGTTAATACATGATTCTAATACGAAGTAAATATAATTTTAATCGTATTTGATTTTATTTGGAATAATTTTTAAGCCTACTAATAAAAATAAAGCATTAAATTCTTATCGTGTGTCAGGTGTTCAAATATATTTTAATAAATTTATTATTTTTCTAATTTTGAAAAAATAATTTTTATTCTCGCTTGTGATGTTAATTTGATTTAATGATACATATACCTAATATAAAAAATATTAGCTAATGGTCAATTTGTAATAATTTTTACAGATATAAATTACAATAATTATATTTCAAGATTTATTAATTATAATACTAAAAATTTAGTTTGTTAAATATTAATAAATTTTCAATATTCTATTATATAATTTAATTTTTAATTATGTTACAGTATATCTAAACTATTGAAGCTTATATATTTTTAGGTTTTTTTAGATAATGGAGGGAAAATAACTAATTTTAGTTTTGTATCTTTTTTTGGGAGGGTTTTTAGATTTAAGGTTTTTTATAATGTCTTGATTCTATTTAAAAGAGCTGTCGTATGGAATTTATTGTGCAGGTAATGTCACATAATAGCATCCCGAGCAGTCCTTGCAGCTTGTTGAATCCCAAGGAGAGATTAGGCGACGCTCATTACTGCCTTCAAACATCTACGGAGCTGCTGAAAGTGATGAACAGGATTTGGAACTTGGAGGAAGATCACGCATCTAATGGCGCACTGATAAATTCACTGAAGGTGGAGCTGGAGAATGCCCGCAGAAGGATCAAGGAGCTCGTTCGTGATCGGCACGAGAGAGACGAGTTGATGAATAAGATAGCAGAAGATAAACTCGTCCGCAAGAGCAAGGAGCACGGCATGCTACGCGCTGTTACGCAGTCGCTGAAGGAGGAGCTCGAAGGTGAGAGGGAGCTGAGACACGGATCAGAAATCCTGCACAGGAAATTAGTTCGAGAGTTATCGGAGGTGCGGTGTTCTTTGGCCCATGCGCTCAGAGATGCAGAGAAAGAGAGAGAGTCGAGGAAGCTCCTGGAAGATCTATGCGACGAGTTTGCCTGGGGAATAAAAAACTACGAGAACGAGCTTCGCGCGATTAAATCGAGCAGAGATTTTGTTCGGAGGACTGATGCGGATCGTTTGATTCTCCGTGTTTCTGAATTGTGGCTGGACGAACGGGTGCGGATCAGGCTGCGAGAATCCGAGCTCGGACGAGCCGAGAGCAACTCGGTGGTCAACAAATTAGAGTTCGAGATCAGGAAATTTCTCAAATCCTCGCAGAATTTTAATTCCTGCGCGAGCAACAGAAGGTCGTCTGCGTGTGGGAGAAACTCGATGGAGTCCGTTCCTATGAACGAGGCTGTTAGCGCACCTCGAGATGTTGCCGAAGAAGAAGAAGAAGAAGACGAATCGGAATGCAGCGACTCGCATTGTTTCGATCTCAACAGGCGCAGCAATGGAGATTTCAACATGTGCGAGAGCGAAGCTGCTGCCGACGACGATCTCATCGGAAAAGCAATCCGACCTATTCGACCAAAGAAAAAACTCACGCCGAACATGAGTATTAGGAGCGGAGCTCCAGGATTTGCACCGCAACCTAACAGAAGCATGAAGTTGCAGCAGGTTGCAGACGATCAAGAAGCGCGAGCGGGAGAAGGCGACCAGGCCGTAAGGATTGTTCATCGGAAGTCCGATGGTGCAGAAAGGCATTCCAGCGCCAGGCGAAAAGCTGACGGAATTCATGGATCAACAGCGAGCTCCATGTGTGCCTTGGAAAGCTTGATCCAGGTCGATCAAGCTCCATCTGGCAGATGCGCGTCGCGAAGGAAATCTAGTCCAGTTCGGGAATGGATGACCAAGCTATTGACGCCTGCAGATCTTGATCCTTCTGAGTCCTCCACAAAACTACCACGCAATTTGAAGGAGAATTCTTTGAAGGCCAAACTCCTTGAAGAACGCCAAGAACAGGTCTGAACATCGCTACTTTCTTTTATTATTATTTTTTAATTATTTTTTTTTTTTTGAAAATGCCTCATTTGTTGGATCATAAAATAATCAATAAGTGTTTAGACTTGCTAATTAGATATTACCAAAAATAATCTTGTCTTTTTTTTTTTGTTATTATTCCAATTAATCTTTCTCATACTATGCCAGTTGAAGAAAATGCTTATTTTTTTAATTCTTAATTATGCAAGTATATCTTCTATTCTGCTGGCATTTATTATTCCAAAAGCTTATTATAATTATGAGGAGGCCTAACTATTTTATATATTTTATTAATCGTACTAAAAACATGTTTTTTATAAAAAATAAGCGTAGACGGTATTGATTATTAAATTATTTATTTATTTATTTATTTATGAAATTACATTTACAAAGAGACAAAATAAACAAACAGGGATTGAAATTTCTTTTTGCATAAATAAAAATGCTGATTTGTTGAAATAACTAACTTTAGATATATTTTTATCAAATGAACTAACTTTGTTAGGTTAAAAATATTATATGATAAAAAAAAAAAGTCGCTTAAAAGAAACGTATCATAAAATAATTATTATACTTTATTTTTATTATTAAAATAATTAATCAATTACACGTGTAAATGTACGACTATGCAGGACAGGATTCGAATTAAAAAAAATAATTAAATATTAATTAAAATGTAAAAGAAAATAAGACCATAAAAAAAATCAAAAACTAGAATTTATCACAAGCATAATTTAATATCAAAAGTATGTTTAATAATAATAATAATTATAATAATATCAAAAATATGCTTGCTAATAAAATATCAAAAATATTCTATCTAGTGGTTTATATAAATAGTAGATAATGCCTCAAAAAAAAAAAAAAACCTTATTTATTTATTTTTGTTTTTGCCCTCGGCGTGGCATGGTTCATGCCTTCATGGGAGCCTGAGATGGGTTCGCCGTCGTTTAGGTGGATATTACAGCTTCACAAGGACGTCGCCAGGGCAGCTCGCTTCTACTCCGAGGGCTTAAATTTCACAGTAAATGTCTGCACGCTTCGTTGGGCTGAGCTTCAATCGGGTCCTCTAAAGCTCGCTCTCATGCAGTCGCCCAAGTATGCGACGCCATTCCTCACTCTTAACTTAACCTCCCTAATGCCTTCTTTCTGTTTGATCATTTGCCTCTCTGTAAAAAAACTGCAACTGTAGCGTCTGCAGCGATCATGTTATGCAGAAAGGGTATTCTTCTCTGCTATCCTTCACGGTGACTGATATCAACAGCACAATTACAAAGCTAATGGCCTTGGGCGCAGAGCTAGATGGTCCCATCAAGTATGAAATTCATGGGAAGGTAGAGTATATTGTACTGTCTTCGTCTTCTTTCCAACTTCTAACACTCCATTGTTGAAGAATTTAAGAAAATGGCTTCGATCAGGTAGCATCCGTGCGGTGCATGGACGGCCACCTTTTGGGTCTTTACGAACCAGCATGACTAGTTCTTGTAAGTGTGTGAGATTGAAAACTCGTTGCTTCTTTCAAACCCTGTCATCTCCTTCTATCTCTCTGCAGGAGAACCATGTTTCTCCTCTAATGGAGTTGAGCCGTTGCATTGTTATGCCCTGCGCTATCACCAAGCAAGATTTTGCTGTGCTTTAGATGCTATCTAAGGTGGTATTTGATTTGCATGTTCGACCTTTTTTTTTTTTTTTTTTTTGATTATGACTCTTGCTCATGAACAATACCAAAACGAAACAAAACAAAACCTAGAGTGTGAGCAAAGAACAACATAATATGCCTGTTTGATCTAGAATTAGTGGTTACTGGCTTGCCATGGTCGAACCAAAATCATAATTTTCAAATGATAGTTCGATCGGCAAAAGAGAAATAATGATGCTCTAATCCTAGGGGCATGAGTTCAACCCCTAGGGTTGCTGGATATGAGCTGTGTTGAGGCATAATATGAGTTTGAGGAGATTGATGAAGGACAACAAATTCAATTTTAGATTTTTTTTTTTTTTTGCTAGGTTTCTTTAATTTTTTAATTTTTCTTTGAATTTGAACAAAATTGGTTATGTTAGTTGTCATTATGATGTCATATTTATCCTTTTGTTTATTATTTTGATAATATCAAGAATGTGTTTTAATGATTATAATGATAAATTGAAATTAATAATTTTGATTAATAAGTTAAGGGATGAAGAGTTAGGGTTGAGATTGTTTCTCATAATTTCATGACAATTCCTTTTTTTTTATATTTCTATTTTTCTTTTTATTATGTTTTTTTTTAATTTTTTACATGTTATTATTTTCATTTTCATTATTATTATTATTATTTTCTTTTTTTTTTCTTATTGGTTATCATGATTATAGTCTCATTTTTTTTTTGTTCTATTATTATTATTATTTTACTTATTTTTTTTATTTATTTATTTATTTTATTTTATTTTATTTATTTATTTATTTATTTATTTATTTTCTTTATTTTTATTTATTTTCTTTATTTATTTATTTTTTTTATTTTTTTTATTTTTTTTATTTTTTATTATTTTTATTATTTTTTTCTTATTTTTTTTTTAATTTTTTTTCTTATTTTTTTATTCTTGTTCTTCTTTCATTTCTTTATTTTATTTATATTCCTCCTGTTCTTCCCGTTATGATTATCATTATCTTTTTATTCTTTTATCTTTTTATTTCATTACATAGTTTTCTATATAAGTTTTGTTTTTTTTTATTTTTTTCTAATTGTTAAATCATTAATATTTTTTTTTTTTGAAGAAAAGATAAGAATATTACTATATTAATAACCTATGAAAGTTGACACATGTATTATAAAGTTAGAAATAAAAAGTACAAAAAATTATAAAAATAATAAAAATTGAAAAAAAAAAAGTTAAACAATGAAAATTTAATTAGCATATCAAAATGTCAAGGGGATGGTAAGAACTAATGAAAATTTAATCAACATATAATTAAATGCTAAACTCATAAACATATAATTTTATGATGCTAATTTATAAAAGTAAGTATACTATTAAAGTTTTTGTAATTATAAAAAAATAAAATTAATGCGATATGATAAAATTTTAGTAAAATATCATAGAAATAAGATTTTTTTTTTTGTTTAAATTAATTAAAATAAAAATATCATTAAGAGTATATAATAATAATACTATAATATGTATTTTCTTTATAGGAAAATATAAAATAAATTTTTAATTTCAATAAGTTTATACAAATTATATATTCATACAAATACTATTTTTTTGTCATGTCATAGTATTATATTTTTTTGACAAGGTTGTTTATGTAATTATACAGAGATTATGTGAAATATTAAATCATTTTAAAATTATTATTTAATTTTAACTATATAATTTTTTTAATAAAGGGGACATCCATCCCAAGCACTAAGCTAGGATATAATTTAATTGAATTATTAACCAAAAGTTACAATTCTTGACAAAAGCACATACTTAATAGCCTTGCCCTAATTTTTAATTTCTATAAGTTTTGACGAAGCCTCTTAGCTATTCCATGTGAGATTGGAACCACTGAAAGATTTGTTCGGACTGCAAGCTGCTCATTTCATGGTACCCGTAGGCAAGGTTCAGCACTTCTTGAAGATGCCCAAACAGGCTCTCATGAATCAAAATGTTCCTGCTTTCCACGACCGCTTCCCTCCACGGAGTCGCGCGCCCGTCTCTCACCATGTGCCCATCTTGATCAACAAACCCATTATGATGAAGCTCCTCGCACAGCCTTGCAGCCATGGCCTCATCCAGGCTGGGGATCCTGCTAGCCAGGAACGAAGGAGAGAGTGGGAATTCTGAGCATTCGACCTCTGCAACATCAATCCCTCTGTGCTTCAACATCTCTACGAATCTCGCAATCTTTTGCTTCCTGGCTGAATCTCGGGGCATGTGAACGAACAGAGCAGGAGGGTAGCTGCTGCTAAGCTTAATCTGATCGAACAGGCCCTCAGAAACCATAAGAACAATACTGCTGAATCTCAGCCTGGTGGCGAGCACAGAGACGAAGTAGCCACCAGAAGAAGCCCCGAGGGATACCAGAGGCAGAGCTTCCAGTTTGGCTCTGCGAACCCACTGCGTGATAATTCTTTCAACAACTAGCATTTCTTCTCCAAACGTCCAGCACCTGCCTGCGCTGGAGACCACAAGAACTGCAAATTTATGAGCGAGCGCATGGAGGACGAGCAGCCTCTCCTCGGGGAGACCAATGCATCTGGGGCAGTAGAGAGACGAGTCCCAGAAGTTTGCGGCTCTTCCATCGCAACCATGGGCGATAAAGAGAACGGCCCTGGGGGACTCTGGGACTTCCCACGCCACTTCTCTTCCACTCATGACCTCCATTGTTGGGCGAGACTGTATCGGCTCTGCTTCTCGGTTCAATTTCTTTGGGGCCATGGGCGTCTTCTCGTTGTTGAGATGCAGCAGCATGTAGAACATGAGAATCAAGAGCGTGCATGCAGCCAAGACTGGTACCTGAACATTTCTTAGCCCGTGCCATCTGTTTGGGTTGTTCCTGGGCTTTGTCATTTCTGCAATCAGGTAGAGAGCCAGGTAAAATCTTCAGATAGAAACTGATTGAAATGCATCAACACCCCAATATGTTAATGTCTACTGTCGAAAATCGAGGAGAATGATGAACACGCGGTCGGCGATAATACGAAATTTCACAATCGACGGTGAAATTGAGAAATTAGCCATCCGTACTGATAGATGAGCGATTTCCACTCTCGAAGACGAAGGGCGATTTCTACGCACAAATGCGCTGAGCGGTTTTTCAAGCACGAAGACGACGAGCGGTTTTCAAGCTCGAAGACGATAAGCGATTTCCACGCACGAAGATGATGAGCGATTTACACACCCGAAGACGAGCGATCGAAGACGAGCGATCGAAGACGATGAGCAATTTACAAACACAAAGACGATGCGCGACTTCCACGCACGAAGACGATGCGCGATTTCCACGCACGAAGACGATGCGCGATTTACACTCACGAAGACGATGAGCGATTTACACTCACGAAGACGATGAGCGATTTCCAAGCACGAAGACGATGAGCGATTTCCAAGCACGAAGACGATGAGCGATTTCTACCCTTTCCACAGACGACGACGATTAGCGATTTCCACTCTTTCCACTCTCTCCACAGAAGAAGACGATGAGCGAGCGAAGAAACGGCGAAATTGAGAAAACTTCCCCGATTTCTGGTAATAAACCACCATATATCGGGTGCCAATCTAGATCAATTAACAACGATGTATCAGATAGGGCGGTGAAAAAATGTACACGTACCGCGGCACATCGCGTAATCTTCTTCACATTCATTATCTTCCTCACAGTGAAAGGGAGAGAGAGAAACACATTTTGACGAGCTTTCGATTTTTATCAGAATCTCTGCGTGTTAATGGCAGGAATTACAGCTCGGAGATGATAGATCCAAAACAAAACAAGAACATGTCAAAAACAAAGCTTACATGGTTTATTGGGATGCAACAGGAAACACGCAAGATCTTGTTTGAAGTTGGCATGCAAATTATATAATATATTTTATGCTTAAACGAGTTACCATATTAATATTTATAAATATATTTGCGATGAGTCACAACACACCACAAATTAATATTTATAAATATATTTGCTGCAATGTTTTATTTTGGAGAAAAATTTTAATTTTTAATTTTAATAAATGATGTTTATTTTGTAGAAACATATTATTTAAAAAAAAATATTATTATTTTAGTTGCAATATGTTGTTATTTTGGATGAAATTAAATATTTTAAATCAATATATATTATTATTTTGAATGAAATATATTATTTTTGATAGCATTCTTTAATTAGGATAAAAATATTATTATTTTAGTTGCAATATGTTGTTATTTTGGATGAAATTAAATATTTTAAATCAATATATATTATTATTTTGAATGAAATATATTATTTTTGATAGCATTCTTTAATTAGGATAAAAAAATTATTAAGGCTGAAAAAAAAAATATTTCCATTTATGAGAGTTATAGAAATCAAAATTAAGCATGGATTAATTTTAATACATGGAAACCATAAGATCAATATTAATTCTTTATTAAAAGTAATAAAGTTATCATTTTAAGTTCATATAAAATTATTTTTGTTTAATAATATACTTGATTTGTAGACCAAAAAAAATCAAATATATTATTTTTCTCAAATCTTTTGTTTTAAATTATTTCATTAAATAAACTACTCGTGCATACTATGAACTTGTAATTAATTACAAGTTTATAAACATAATTTCTAATTTCTTGATGTAAACATATGATCAAATTTGAATTTTTTAGAGAATTTCACATACATATTTGCGTACACACACGCGCTCGCGCACGCGCGCGCGCAAGACTATAGAATGAATAAGAACATATTTCCAAGGACAAAAAGATACTTTATTCTCCGCAAGAGAAGTTTTGTAATTTATTACAATTGCTTAATAAAGACCGAACTAAGCTATTTTGAACATGAGCATGAGTGATGTGATGCTCAATGTTTATTAATTTATCTCAGTGAATGATGGTCTAGTAAGATCAACAAATTGGAACACAAATTCGCATGATAACATAATAAAAAGGTTCATTCTATGGAGGAACATGACCATGCATATTATCCCGAAAGAATTATAATATGATTGATAATTCGAATTTAATCCTAACAAATGATGATCTAGTAATTAATTTATCTCGTGAACAAGAAAATCAATATAACCTGTCGAGTTTTCTAATCTTTTGGTTCTTCAAGAAATGCCCGAGATAATTACTGATGATGATATGATGGATCATAAAGAAGTCTGGTTGACCAAGATATTCATACCAAATCATATAAGTCTTAGAGTCATAAAATTCATGACTTATGACAACATGTGACTTAATGAATCTAATATTTGCCCTGATATCCCATATGAATAATAAGTAAGTTTTTTTCAAGATGTATGTGTGTGTGTGTGACACACACACACACACATATGTATGTATGTATTGTGTGTGTGTGTGTGTGTGTGTGTGTGTGTGTGTGCGTGCGCACGTGGATGTGCATGCATGCATTAAAATTCATACTGCTACCATAGGTCCATACATTATTTATCTTGTTTTATTCAAATATTTAAGGATCTCATGAAAATGTCAATATAAGGTTTTCGAGTGAGTTGCACTACTGTGTGAATGAGTAGGCCTGCGACAAATGATATTAGAGTAGAATGGAAAAATAGTCAACAAAGGGTGTTGCCTTCTGTTGATCTTGGTGGATGAAAGTCTCTCTCTTCTAAAGATGCATAGTAGCTGATGAAGTTGTGTGTGAAACTACAAGTAATAGGACTCATATTATTTCAGATCAAAAGATGTGCCAATTGTTGTCTAGTAGTGCGTAATGAGTTTTTGCATGCTAGGGGTGGAAGTTCAGCCATATTTAGGGGGGTGTGGGGGCTCCTTCCATGGTCATGTGAAATCGTGTCTGTAAAGAGAGACGTCCTTTGGCTCAAGGTATCAACATAAACCTTAATGGATTAAAACTCGTGCATAGTAGGAGTATTCGAAGGTGGAGATCGATGAAAAGTGTCATGCATGAGGCCGTGCAATATATTGGATGGGAAAGAATGTCAATGACTTATTATGTGCATCTTTGACAATAGTCAAAGACTTTATTGAAGATCAATCATAAATATGGATTTGAGTGAAAATGTATGAGAGTACTCCAGAAGGGGAGTATAAGTGAATTGAAGGTGAAGCTTCTTTGAAGTTTAGGCATATTGCCCCTATCAAGCTTGGGGAGTTTGTCGTTAGTCTAGGACTTGACTATAAAGAAGAGTGTTGGCCCACCCTGCATAAACTGGTCAAGAGCTGGAGCTACTCTCATGATGAGCCTGAGACAGGGCTAAATAGTCAACATAGAGACATAATAAGTGTCATTGACTTATTATGTGCATCTGAGAGCGTAGGTGAAGGTTTTATTTAAGACCGAGTATATTGGCGGGTTTGATTGGAAATGTATGAAAGTACTCCAAAAGAGCAGTGCAAGTGGATTGAAGATGAAACTTCTTTAGAGTTCAAGCATGCTGATCCGATTAAGTTTGGATAGCTTGTCGCTAGCCTAGGGTTGGACTATAAAGAAAGGTGTTTGCTTACCGTGCACAAACTAGCTTTGAGTTGGAGCCGCTATCTTGATGAGCCCGAGGTAGAGTGAAACAATCAACATAGAGACATAAAATGTGACATGTCGGGTTGGGTTTCAAGAAAGTGTTGATGTAAGGCTGTTGCATGAGCTGTATTGCTACATGAATGAGTATGCCCATGACAAAGTATTAGGGCAGGATAGAAGATTATCAACAAAGGGTGATGCCTTCTATCGATCTTGATGGCTAACAGTCTAACTCTCCCAAAGATGCACAATAGATGATGAAGTCATGTGTGAAACATCAAGTAAGAAGACTCATGTTCTCGAGATTAAAAGAGTACTCATGCTGATATGTTTAGGGTGGAAGTGAGTGGGAACTCCTTCCATGACTATGTAAAGCCACATCCATAAAAAGAGACATCCTCTTTATCCCAAAGTATCAGCATGAACCTTAATGAATTAAAACTCACGCAAAGCAATAGTCTTCAAAGAAGAAGATCAATGAAAGGTGTCATGCATAGGGGCGTGCATGATATTGGGTAGGAAAGAATATCACAAATTTATTATGTCTGTTCTTGACCATAGCTGAAAACTTTGTTGAAGATCAAATATGCTGATGTGTTTGAGTGAAAATGTGTGAGAGTGCTTTAAAAGATAAGCACAAATGAATTGAAGGTGAAACTTGAGCTTCTTCAGAGATTATGCGCATATTGACCTGATTAAGTTTAGGGAGCTTATCACTAGTCTAAGACTTAGCCAAGAAGAATAATGTTAGCCTATCTTACACAAACTAATTGAGAGATTGAGTCACTCTCCTGATAAGCCCGAGGCACGACAAAAAACAATCAGCATAGAGACAGGTAGTGTGGCATGGTAGTCTAAATCTCACAAAAGTATCGATGTGAGGCTGCCTCATAGGCTGCAATACTGGGTGAATAATTAGGGCTGTGATATACTACTTTTTGATGAATATACTTGTCATCGCACCAATACATGAGTTCCAATATATGAGTGTAGCAGAGGAATATACCAAGTGATTAGTAATCTTTTATATTATTCTTATCCAAATATATTCAATTTCAAAATTTTTATGAGATCCAGTATATTGATGTTTGTGTAATCACACTAGTAAAATATGTGCTAATCATTTGAAAAATAGATAGGAAATGACTTGGTAGTTTGGACAAAAATTTTTTGAATGAATAAAAGCCACCTAGTAAAATATTTTTTTCACTTCTAGAATTGTTTTTGTTTAGAAGAATTCGTGACTACCCCATTGACCAATCAAACAAGTCTACAAAAAAACCAACTACTAACATTAATAATTGTTAAGTAATAACCAGGCAAAACAACTATGATACAAGAAACAAAATCCTCATTGAAGCTCTAAGTCAACACTTTTTTATCTGTCCCTATGAACTAATTCAGCAGACAAGAATGAATTGAGTGTTATAGTCCATACTTTAAAAATTTTAAGATCAATTGATGTTCATAATATGGGAGTATCACTCATCCAAACTTAGTTTGAAGTGTGATAAAGACTCACTTCCACCAAATTTTATAGATGATTCATAAAAACAAATTATTATCATGCTCATTTCTCCAACTCCTCGACAATTTTATTTAGCATGTATACGAGCTTCTCATATAATTATTTTTTGAATTGAGTTGATAAATTTATTTCCCGTGTGACATTGTTGTTCAAGTTGGTATCAGAGTCAATATCTTTAGAGACAATAACATGGTTTGGTGCACTTAATGTGCACCAACCCATGTTATCGTACATCCACTATGTGCAATAGGTGATGATAGGAAGCAATTGGCATCAATGCCCACTAGATAGATGCCATAAGAGCAGGTAACATCGTCAAAATTCTAGCAACCTAAGTTCATTTGTTTATTTTGATGCGTCGTGGTAAAAATCCATTTTTGTTTTTTGATAGTGTGCAAGGAAGCTTTTTTGGTTTCATCCAAAACCTTAATTTATTGGAGGCCAGAATTTGATTTTTACTAAATCAGGGGTTCAAATTAAAAACCCCTAATCTTGTGTATTTGTATTTTTATTATTTTTAGATGACATGCTTGTGGAAAGAGGCAGATTGATAGACACTAGAGAGGTTTTTCATGTTATACATATTGGTAGTCAAGAGAGTTTAATGTACACACTTTATGAGGATATATGCTACATCAGGGATAATTATTGGGTGTTATTTTCAAAGAGAAGACCAAGAGCATTGCAGATATTTGAGATGGATATGCTGACTACCATATTTATTTAGGGGTTTGCATTGATTTTTGTTGTACCCAAGTATTCAGTTCGTTCCTTTTCTTTTTCAATATGTTTTGTTTATCCTTAATTGCCTTATTATTATCCTTTTCATTAGTTGCCTATTTAGATAACTTAATTTTGAATTTATTTTCACTTATATTAATGTTTATTTGTAAGATTGAGTCTAAAGTATATTTCCACCAGACTAATATAAGTCATGATTCATTCGATCTGATACACTCATATGTGTGGGAACATAATAAAAATGAGATCCAAGAGCATTTCAAGTATTTTGTTATTTTTATTGATGATTATTGGTGTTTTACTTGGCTATTTCTTCTTCATTCTAAATAATTGATCTTTTCTTTAGTTCAAATATTTTATAAAATGATAAAAATTCAATTTAATAAAAATATTAAAAAAAAGTGATAATGTAATAAAATATATTTTAGATATATATCACATTTACAATTTATACCATAGGATCACAGATCAAACATCTTGTAGGCTCATCACCATATAATGGGGTTACATAAAGGAAGAATAAACTTATAGTTGAAAAAACATAGATTCTCCTCTTTAGAATGAGTGTTATAAACTATTTTTAGGGAGATATATTTTTAACCGGATATGACATTACAAACTTATAGTTGAAAAAACATAGAAGTGATACTCTTGCTAAGAAGAATGGACACGAATATGGACATAAAGATATGACATGACAAGACACGAAAATATGACAAATTTCAAAAAATTAGGATATAGATATGGCAATGACATAATATAATAAGACAAAATAAAAATAATTATCCTCATAAAAATTATCTTAAAGAATAATTTAGATAATTAAAACATGAATTATCTTCTCAATATAAAATATCCTAGCTATCTCACTATCAATTATTTCACATGCACCCATATTGAATATTTTCTCAATTGATCTATTAGACTTTTCTCTCCTTTTTGGATCAGTAGTACTAGGACTAATAAAGGATTTCTCAAAATTTGTTGTTACAACTTTTAATATGGGTAAATGAACTTGGTTAAGATTTAAGTATTTTGCCCTTTGTTCAACTTCATCCATCACACTAAGCATATCAACTAAATTTTTATTTGATACTTTAGTACAAGATATAATCATTACCATATTCTTTGCGGATTCTCACTATACAATAATTTATGACGAGGTCATCATAAGGATTAAAAATCTCAGGAAATTCTCAAATTATTCTACTATGTTTCCACTAAAAATCAATATAGTTTGCGGTGAGGCATGCAAATAAAATGTCTTCATGGCTAGTTCACATGTTAGACATCACTCCACTATATTTTATAAGTTTATTAATTACTAATTATTTTTATTATTTACAATATTTTATTATGTCAATATTGCTCATGAACCAAAAATTATATGTTGATCATGTTGAAAATATGTTTGCATTATATTCACTACTTTAGAATCCTCCAAAAAACAAATTAGAAAACTCAATTAGTAATTAATTTCATCATGTCTTTTCTCTCAAACTTATTGTGGTAAATAAGGAGGGACAATGAACTTAAAGTTGATTCAACTTCAAAGACCTCACTGCTAAGTTATATTTATCTGGAATCTAATGCATTATATTTTTTTGTGTATTGATCAACATATTTCTTAAGGTGACCAGTGTCACCAATACATATATATATATATATATATATATATATATATATATATATATATATATATATATATATATATATATTCTATAATATATACACTATTTAATCTTCTTTGACACCTTTAATATTTATATTTTTAACTATGTTAAATTAGATCTAGACTATTAAAGATAATCTAATTTTAGAGTTTTTAGATAAAAAGATCGAGGCCATAGAGAGAACATAGTTTCGACCATAGGCATTTCGGTCATATTATTGTTATTATTTATGTTTAAGTCTAATTCTTTTTTATTAAATATATTATTTATCATTTTTTTAATTTATGACACTAGACTAATAATAGGAGAAGCAAATAAGTATTTTTTAATCTATTAACATTTATTTTAAATTTTTTATTAATATGACAATTACTAAATAAACTAAATTAATTCAAACACAATTGCAATGTGTACCTTGCCTTAATGTATGCAGCAAACACTTTAAATGCTCCACCTCATTTTCTCACCTTGTAATTGATGCTTATCACCAAACTAACACTGACGCACTATAATATTTAAATTTATAAATTATTAAAAAAAATTGACACAAAATAATACACACTCAATTTTGAAGTAAGGTAAGTAAACTATAGCAAAGAAGTTTACAGATTACATATGAAAGACAAAACATATCAATATACTATGTATACAAATATTTTTTATTAAAAGAATATATTTTAAATGTTTTTAAATATTAATTGGGGAAAACCCCTGATAGTCATTGAATTTCTACAATTAAGGTATTAGTTCCAATTTAACAACTCAAATGTTTTTTGAAGTTTTTTTATTATACCTGGCATGACAACAACAAGCCAATGCAAGTCATTGTCTTGTTAGGGTGCCCGAACAACCAAATGTGAACATGCAAAAAAAATAGCCATACGAGTTACTTAAAAAAAATTGTCATGCCAGGAGCCATATAAGCATGACTGACATGACCCGCATGCTTGGTACGGCACAAGTCACATGCAAACCTAGCCTAGCACAACATGAGTCGTGCCACAGGCCAGCAAGACCATGGTCCAAACATAAGTATGGACTATGTCATTCTGAGCCATGCATGACTGAATCAAACCATGTTTCATGTAATCCGGCCCACTTGGCACATCCACCTACATGCCCATGCACATCCCCTCTTATATTGTTCATAATTGGTGACTAAACCTACTAAGCAGATCATCCATCCTACATTGCTATGCCCATTACAACAAGTGAGTTTCATGTGAGAACTTAAAGTTACCATGAAAAAGTGTAATTCTCATCATCTTCTATAGGAAATACCATGTATTAACTATGGTGGTCATCATCTTTGTATCATTGTATAATTTTGATTGAGTAGCTATAAATGAAAGTGAAAAGTTAAAATTAGTTCAGAATCTTACTTAGATGTTGAATGTATATGGGTTTGGCTCATCTTGTTCTCTTAATGACAAATTGAAGTGCTACCACAAAAATGGCAAGAATTGATGGTCAATTAGGATAGATGAGGGTGATGTCAGAATGAAGGTGAGAGAATGATTGAGAGAAACTTATGATCAAAATAGAAGAATGAAGATGAAAATGTTAGTTAATAATGAAGGAATTATAGAGGGCAAACGATCGATTAGGTTAGGGATGGAAGACTAGTCACCATTAGTCGGTTAGGGATGGAAGACTAGTCACCATTAGTCGGTTAGGGTAGAGAATAGTGAGGTTAGAACAATTGTTGAGGAATGACTAAGAGAAGTTAATACTCAAGATGGAAGAATGATGGTAAGAAGCTGAACTATTGGGTTAGGGAAGGATGATGCTAAGAAAATTACAAATGAGAAATCAGTTAGGTTATGGATGGATGATTGACTATTGATGGTCAATTTTGGTTGGGGTAGATTAGGGTGAGGACAAAGAGCTGAGGACATTTTGGAAGAAAAATGGTTGGACACAGAGGATAGAGACAACATAAATTAGGGTTAGGGAAGAGATGCATAAGATATAAAGGATGGGAATGCACGACCATGAACATGTGCACTAGTTGGAAGAAGAACATATGTCTTGCGTCTGTTAGTTCATTAATGAGCTTTTTTGAGAGAATTGCATTATGCTTGATTTTTTCACCCCCTCAATCAATCTCTCATCACTAAGGACCAACATAAGAAGGGACTCATCCAAACATAGGAATGTTCCTAATTATTCAAAATATGGGATTAATAAAAGAAAATGAGGAAAAATTAGGATTATTAATTTTAATTTTTTTTTCAAGTCTATACCTAATTAATCAAAGTAAAAGTAGACATAGATAATAATAATCCGACTAGAATATCCAAGACTACATTAGTCATAGGTTAGCTTTGGCCCATATCCTTAAAAAACAAAAGAATAGATAAATATTTATAATATGAACCCACTTTAAGATAATTAAAAATATAAATTATAATGATATTGAAGAAAATTCGACATAATGTATATATTCAAAAAATATATATGCATATAGAAGTATTAGTGACATTGAATATCATAAAAGATATGTCAAATAATACATGAAAAAAATATGATATATCAGATCTCATGCAAACTTAATTGAGTATGAATGGTGAGATCTTTGAATATGAATAAATTTTAGATTTATTGATCCTTTTTATTTACCACAATGATTTTGCAAAGGAATATATGACTAAATTGATTACTAGCATGAATCTTCAAATTGAATTTTTAGAAGATCATTACTTACTTGGTCTTATTCACACTTACATCTAGCCTACTTATCATTGAATCCCTAGATAGTTAGTAGAAACAACATAATAAACAATTATAAACAAAAAAAAAATCATAACTAACAACCATAGAACATAAAGGTGAGTGGTCTCGGTGATGTTTCATAGTTGTACTTCATGAGAACTAGATAAAAAAAATTAGGATTTTGTGAGAACCTAATTAGGATTTCTCATTAATTAGGTGACAACCAATAGGATGACAATGTCTTAGCATGCATCACTGCCTATTTTGTTAATTCTAAATGAAAACTAATTAGAAAAAAAATATGATTTCATGAGAACTTCTATTCTCATGATAACTTCATCATATATAAATATTTGTTAACAATCTCTAGACAATATGATACATAAAATAAAATTTTTAGGATAATATTTGATAATACTTCAAATAATAATATGAAAATAAACATATTTGTGAGAACCATTAAAGACAATTCCTTGGATAAAATTTTTAAAGTTAAATATGTATCATATAATTAACCTTATAGTATAAGTCAACATAATAATAAATTTTCTTTCATAAGAAATAAATGAAATGGATTAAATATATTAAGACACCTACTGACTGCAATAGTTTCATACTTTATGTCAATCAACATGCCAAAAAGAAATTCAAAGTATATGTCTGATACCATTAAATTTATACATATTTTATGTTAAATTTATATGTTGACTATCAACATGTTCTATTCAACTACATTAATAGTAACACTAATGAAGTAATAATTGAGCAAGTAAACTATAAAATAACAATTTTTTTTAATTCCTTAATATTTTTTATGATATGATGAACATGTGTTCATTTGTATACATTATAATCACATACATTATACTTAGATACATATACAATATTAAAAGTCTCTTTAAGAAATATAGAGAACATCCTAATTTTTGTGTTATGAAAATTGAGATGATAATGAAGCATTTAAAATAATAGTTATTCATATCATCTTTTTTTTTTTGTTTGGTTGTATGTATGAATAATATGGTTAAAGTGAAATAGGCAAAAAAAATATTATCAAATAAATATCCACTTATATAAACCAATCATAATAACCATATAATAGGGCTTACAAATAATTAGATACTTTATTTAAACATTACGAAAATAAATATGATTTTATGAACTACCCACTCTAGAATCTAGCATAATATTAAAGTCAACTTTTTATGTGACTATGAATATGATTTCAGATTAGAAGAGTACACTACATTCAAGTATCATTAATGCTTTAGTAAGCTCAAGAGACTAGAAAGATTCATAGATAGATCTTTAAGATTAAGTGAAATAATTACAAATAAATAATGACATATAAAAATATAATGATATTTACATCAAGACTATGAGTTATGACAGTCCGAATTCCAGACTAGACTTAGTGACTAGCCACTAGTGGCTTGAACTCAACTAGCATGCAACCATGAATTTTTTTGCAATTTGTTTTGCATTAGATTAACCATTTCAAGATATGAGTGTATTTTTTTTATATATTTTTTCTTACATTTTATTAATTCATATTAATGACAAATATAATACAGTTTACAATTTTCGTTTAAATAAAAATTACTTTTTTTAATATATTTACATAATATTACTTACTATATATACTAAATTGAATTGTAAAAATTAAAATTATTTAATTTAAAGTTCAAGGCAGCAAGCAGCTGAGCCACAACCAAAAGGCTAGACTGGTGGGTTCTGACAACTGCCCAGTGCACCAAACTAGGGAGGATCAAGAGCCAAGTAGCTAGCTCATGATTGTAGCTTATTTACTACAACTACTAACCCATGACAACCTAAGTTAGCCACCAGCCAGGCTCTTGCCACGAGGATGCACTCAGCCAACCATGATAGGATAATTTAAAAAACCTACAATGTAGACCAAAACTTGGATCCATGATACTGGACCGTGTCTATGGGCTAGGCACCCAAGTCATGCCTGGCCTAGCATGATTCTCGGCATCGCATCGCCTAGTCCAAGATGGCACAAGCTATGCCCTAGGCCAGCATGATCTAGGGGGAGGGAGGGGGGAGGGAGGGGGGGAGGGAGGGGGGGAGGGAGGGGGGAGGGAGGGGGGGAGGGAGGGGGGAGGGAGGGGGGAGGGAGGGGGGAGGGAGGGGGGAGGGAGGGGGGAGGGAGGGGGGAGGGAGGGGGGAGGGAGGGGGGAGGGAGGGGGGAGGGAGGGGGGAGGGAGTGGGGAGGGAGGGGGGAGGGAGGGGTGAGGGAGTTGGGAGGGAGGGGGGGAGGAAGGGGGGAGGGAGCGAGAGAGAGAGAGAGAGAGAGGAGCGATAGAGTGAGTGAGGAGAGAGAGAGAGAGAGAGAGAGAGAGATCTAATCAGAAACTTGAATATCCATATCTTTTGTAATCTAATTAGCAATCACAGTCTCTTTAACGTGGCCTCGTAGTCAAAATAATCCAGATCAACTCAGTTTATCCTCGAGAATATTTCAAAAATCTAATCCCATTAAATGAACTCGTCATCCACCTCTTTCTTCTATAAATATATACCATTGATTACATATCATCGATAGAATCCCGCAAGCATAAATCACAGAGCACAGCGCACCCATAATGAAGGCGAAGCTACCCGTTTCATCTAAAAAACCTGCAACCAAATCCTTATTAGCTTCCAGTGTGAACGAGCAAATGCCAACAGTGAAGTCCAGCGATCATGACATGGCGGTGATTAGCTCACGCAACAAAGTTCGCAACATTATGATGGGCGCGGTATCAATGGGTTTAGAAGAAGCTACTCGTGATGACGATGAAGAAGTGAGGGCCATGGCACAATCACGCAAGAGGGTTATCGTAGTTCTGGCAATGGAACACGCCATGTTTAGGAAGCTGGGATCCTATAATGGGCCAAACAGAGATAAATACAAAGCCATCTTCTCCAAGTTAGAGGATCCGAATAATCGTGAATGGAGAAGAAGAATTATTCTTGGAAAAGTGAATGGGCTATTAATGGTGTCGGGGTTTTTAGAAGAATTGAAGCATGATGAACGAAGAAATCAAATTGCTACCTTTAAGAAGTCTCGATGTATTAATTAAGAAATTCAAAACTTATTTCAATTTTTGCTGGCCAAGAAGTCATTTTTTTAAGTCGTTCATATTTAAAAATGTTTTTATTTGTGAATTGGCAAAGAAATTCCCACAACACGTGTGTTAGTTTTATTTGCTTTGTGCATGAAAAAGAACGTTTTAAAATTTGTTAATATTTAGTTTAGATTTTTCTTTATAAATTAAATTGTAATTATATTGTAGTATTTCTAATTTCTAGATGCTAAAATTTGTTATTATTTAGTTTAGAGTTTATTTGCATAAACTAAACATTTAATTTCGTGTTAACTTATGTTTCGAAATTAAAAGCACATAAAATTCGAGCATTTTATTGTCATCTAAGAAACATGATGTAAAATTAAATTTTGGGCTTTTTTTTTCCCCTTTTACATGTAAAGTTATCTAAGGAACAAGTGTAATTCCAAAGCCATTACGTAAATTGTTACCGAATATTGGATTAAGTTAATAGTTAAAACCTTTAAAAAAATAATAATGATAAAAATAAAAAAAATAAAAAAAAATAAAAAAATAAAAAAATAAAAAAAATAAAAAATAAAAAAATAAAAAAAATAAAAAATAAAAAATTAAAAAATAAAAAAATAAAAAAATAAAATAAAAAATAAAAAAATAAAAAAATAAAAAAATAAAAAAATAAAAAAATAAAAAAATAAAAAAATAAAAAATAAAAAAATAAAAAATAAAAAAATAAAAAAATAAAAAAATAAAAAAATAAAAAAATAAAAAATAAAAAATAAAAAAATAAAAAAATAAAAAAATAAAAAAATAAAAAAATAAAAAAATAAAAAAATAAAAAAATAAAAAAATAAAAAAATAAAAAAATAAAAAATAAAAAAATAAAAAAATAAAAAAATAAAAAATAAAAAAATAAAAAAATAAAAAAATAAAAAAATAAAAAAATAAAAAAATAAAAAAATAAAAAAATAAAAAAATAAAAAAATAAAAAAATAAAAAAATAAAAAATAAAAAAATAAAAAAATAAAAAAATAAAAAATAAAAAAATAAAAAATAAAAAAATAAAAAAATAAAAAAATAAAAAAATAAAAAATAAAAAATAAAAAATATAAAAATATAAAAAAATAAAAAAAATAAAAAAATAAAAAAAATAAAAAATAAAAAATATAAAATATATAAAATATATAAAAATATAAAAAAATAAAAAAAATAAAAAAAATAAAAAAAAATAAAAAAATAAAAAAATATAAAATATATAAAATATATAAAAATTATAAAAAATATATATAAAAAAAAAGATAAAAGTTAAAACCTTGTTCCTAAAAATATGAAAAATTCTATGGAACGCCTATTAGCTAATAAGTACATGCCCACACAAACAAATAAAAACTTTTCATAAAATTATTTGTAGATCAAAATAATGACTAAATAACATAGATAAATATTTCTACACACACACACACACACACACAAAACTCAATTTAAGAATTAGAGTAATCTTTTTGAAAATTACAAGTAAATCTTCAATTCATAACTCAATTTCAGAATAGCACAGATGCATAGTTCTAAACAAAAATACAATTAGATCTTCAATTCAAAATTCAATTTAAGAATTGGAGTCATCTTTTTGAAATAGTTATCTTCTAATGCCCACAAGACCAACATACATTATTTTTTTTGTGTGTTTGTGTGTTTAATCATTTTTTGTGTGTTTGTCTATTTAATCATTTTTTGTGTGTTTGTGTGTGTGTGTAAAGTTTTTTTTTTTTGCTGAAAAATATACATCATGCTAATATTTTATTAAAAAGAACCAATGAACCGCAAGACCAATATACACTTTTTTTTTTTTTTGAATTTATAACATTTAAAAATGAAAATTTTAATCTCTTAAAATCATTGCTAAAATTTGCTTAGAATTTGTGGCATAAAAACAAGCTATTAAATTGTCACTATTTTTAATTTTGAACCACAAGACCAGTTAGATTACATAAGACCAAACTTTTAATTTTGTCACCAATTTTACATATAAAATTCCACAATCAGAGCTCTTGGACCCCCACAATGATATCATGACTAATTTGATATTGTTGTTGTGGTCATTGGAAACCTCAATTTTGTTCGATAATTGTGATGGCTGACATGCCCAACATGTTTAGTGATTGTAGGGGGGGTTTTTACATTTTTATTATTGTGACATACTAAATATATATGAGCACGAAAGCATTATAAAATTAAACTTTAATTATATCATATATAGATGTATGATGGAGGGATTGTTTTGCTATAAGGAATTACATAAACCCCTTATGCCTAAAGAAAAAACTTTTTCTAGTGGATCAAGAAGACTAGATTTTGCAACATGAAAAATTATTACTCATGTAAAATGATGGATACAAAGAAACCTTAATAAATATATTTCCAATGAACTTAAGATTAATGTGGGTCGGATGAAATTAGAAAACATCAAGAAATAAAACTATATTGATTAGGAGACTCATCAATCTTAAATATAGAGATGGAAATGATATGGTAAACTATATTAATTTGTTCTAGGAAATACTGAACAAATTGGTCACCATGAAAATCAACATTGATGATGAGTGACAAGGTTCATTGCTCCTTAACTCCTTTCCTAATAGTAGTGGGATTGTTGTGGTTATATTTCATAATTCCACTGTAAAAGAAAATTCTAATCATAGATGCTATTAAAGATCATTTGTTGATTGATGGCATTAAGACAAATGAAAAAGGTGAATCAATCCCATCCACTGGTATTTTCTCCATGGAAAAACATGTGCGACATGAAAGATATAATAGCCATAAAAAAACAAGAGAGTCGTGAGAGAATACAAATATAGGAATGGTTCATACTTTACAGGAAGATACAAATCAAGAAAATTTATTATGCATTACCATCGAAATAAGATGAAAATATCAAGAAAAATTATTGGATTTGGAAGAGATCAAGGTGGAGAAGAGAATTAAAATTACAAGACTAATATTCTCACGACTAAGAGTAATAATGTGGTAGTGTGTCATGATGGTTGTGCTAGTTTTGCATCCCAAGACGATAATTGGGTAGTTGAAGCCTATAAGAAATACCAAACAAAATTTATATATTTTATTTGTGTTTGATTTTGGTGATTTAAATTATATTATATGTTGTTTGAAGTTATAAACAAATTATTTAGCTTTGAATAAAACCTAATGCAATACTAGATGCATTTAAATCTATCACTGGTATATTGAATCTGATAAGAACTCTAAAATTAAATGTGCTTGGTCACGAACATTACTAAGATGATTAATAAGTGTGGAAGTTTGTCGTATGCATCTATCCTTGGATTGGTGGTGAGGGATTGGAAGGATGGTGGAAATAAAATTTCAAAAAACATTATTAAGGCAATATTAATGTTATATAATTTTGATCTTGTCAATATTATAATATTATATATTGAAAGTTATGTGACAATGTTAAATATCATAAAACTTGAATTTATGATATTTGGTATTTTGGATCTTTGATGTTAATCTTGATCATAACTACACAAGCAATTGTATTTTCGTATGTATCAAATAATTATGCAAAATTATGATATTTTGAAAATAAAATCTCTAATTTTGAAATTGAACATTTCTATTAAAAAAGTAAACTTGTAATGCTATAAACTTTTTCATTGTAAAATAAAAATAATTAAAATTAACACAATAAAATCATACCTGATGAGAGATATTAAACTATGTGAGATCATAGTTAATTGGAATTATATTTGATGCTTTGGATTAAATTTGATGCTTTGGATTAAATTTTATGCTTTGGATAGGATGCAAAGACATTATGTTTTCAATGAGAAATCAATTTTATGACTTTTTTCAAAGACACCCCAATCTATTATGATATTAATTTTTTTTAGAGTTTTTAATAAAAAAAATGACCATTTAATAAAAAATAAAAATAGTAATATGGAGTAATGCTATCTTTTAATCAAATAATATATCACTGTGTTTGACATATTTACATTTTTTTCTAAATGTTAATCCATGTTTTATTGAGTTTAAATATGAATGAAGATGATGCATTTTTCAAAGTTAGTGTGACTATGTACACGATTTTTTGAGGTAAATTATACACCTTTGAATTAATATTAACAAAAGCTAAATCACACACACAATGGGTAGTCCTATTGGAGGAAATGATAAACTCGTGCTTCAATAGGGATCCGATTTTGATCCTCAGTAGCTACACCAATGAGTTGAGGAAGAGAAATGCACCTCATGGAGCCAGAGTAGATAACTTTGGGATGCCATTTAGTTACAAAAAAAAAAAAAAAAGATCAAAGCTAGTTTAGGTGACACATCTAATATTATAAACTTGGTCAAAGACTTTAGAAGGATAAATATAATGCTGCTAAACGAAAATTAATTTCATATAAATGATGTATTACATTCTATTAAAACTAAAAACAAATTGTTTATTTTTAAAGATATCAATAAAAACTATAACATACCAACCATAATAAAAGGTAGTATGAACACTTGTATATTATTTCTATTCTTTTTGTTTAGAAGCTTATGTTGAAAAAATAGCAATATTTTCCAATTGATTGTATCATACAACTATAAAATCTATTGAGTTACATGAATTAATAAATTATATGTTCAATGACCAAAAATATAATATCCGTTAAAATGGTAAATTTTCACTAATGCATACAAAAATAGAACACCAAAATGGATATTTACTAAAGAACCATAAGATTCTTTTACCCATTGAATATTTACTAAAGAACCATAAGATTCATCCACCCACCATTTGTGCATAATATTCGATAATACATACGAACATTTGTGCATGTCCACTATTAGATCAATGTTTTTCACACACACACACACACACACACATTAATTTATTTATTTATATAGTAGTGTCTTTGTTAGACTATTTGCCCATATAATTAGATCATGAATATAGTTTCCTAACTATCAAATTAAATAATATATATCAATAATGCTGATGAATTTTCTTATCAAATATTTAGCATGCCCATTCTTCGAACATCTCATATTAATATCAAAAAAACATTATTAATGAAAACTAAATTGCATACTAATTGCATAAAAAATTTGCCTAATCATTAAAGCTAAAACCAATTTCTCATAACTTGTGCTAATTATAATGACACGAGTAGATATATTGTTGTGTGTAACAAATAATTAAGTAAAATATTGAAGTTTTAAAACAAATATCTTTCTCATACATGCCTAAACTAAAAGGAAAGAAAAATATAGTTCATATTTTTTTGCTCTTTTAACTTCAGATGTTATTATGTCAAAAAAAAAGGAAAATGAGGTTCTCCCCCTTTTGTTTTTGAATTCAAGATTCTTTCTCCCTACTTTAGGTCCAGTGTATATCTGCATTTGCAAAAAGAAACAAAACAAGCAAACAAAGATTTACAATAGCTAAAGAAACAAATGGTGTTAAAACAAATCAAAATAAATAAATAAATAAACTAGTCTACCAAACTTAGGAAGACCAAATACATACATACATATATTATATATCAACAGTGACAAATGGGCCTTACCATGCCAACATAGCTCAAATTTTTGTGGCGCAACTAGGCTACCATGTCATGCTGGCATGACACGAGATTGCAATGACTTAGCTTGACCTAACTTGATTGGCTCACAGCTAGGTACTTCAATGCTAGGTCATGCCAGGTTGATTTTGGATTATGTCGAGTCATGCTAGTTATTTGCATCATAAATCCCAAATTAAATTTTTTTGAAATTTTAATATTTTAGTTATTAGAAACATTATTTATTAAAATAATATAATTAAAAATGCATTGCATTAGTAATTTAAATGAATCAAAATTAAATCAATAATTAAAATAAATGTTGCACACTCTACTCAAATCAAAATATCATATGAAAAAAAAATAATCCAAAATATAATATGTAACATAAGCTAAAGCAAAAATAAATAAAATATACATCATCATTGCATGTGTAGTATGAAAGTACACATATAGATCATTATCATTAAGTATGATTCTAAAGGTAGTACAAGTAGTGACCTCAATATCCTTTTGATATCTCATGGGTAATCATCTGCTGTTTTATCAGAAATGCTCAACATTGAATATTCCTAGTCCTTCAAGCATATCAGTCCTTCTATGATATCTAGTCAAAGTCTAGATCTCCTATCTTAAATTAGATTTCAATGCTATGTTAGATACTGGAAGAGTCAGTAAATCATGTGTCATCTTAGATAGTATGCGATAAGTGAATTCTTATGATTTCCACCAACTCAAAATATCTAAACTCATAGTATTATTATGTGATAAGATGATGTATTAATTAGTATCTAAGTGTTAAGACCACTCACTCATATTTGATTGACCACCTCATCATTTGTCCCTTCCTAACTGAATAAAAATGCATCATCTCGGAATATGGTTTCTATGTTGGTAGTCGAAGCCTTGCTACGACTACAATATCTAGTATCATAATATATAAATATATTAGTTAATTTTTTGTGAATAAAATCTTTAAATTTGTCTGCTTATTTCATGCAAGTGGATATGTATCTTAGTATATTTTATATTCCTTTCACTATAATCATATGATCCATAGAGGCAACCAAATAATACAGTGTTAGAATAAAGGACTAATATTTAAATACTTAGTTTTCATCTCAATAGCTATGACACTAAATGTAGAGTATCCTCTATACTTATTAAACATACTACTAATGTTGCATATGCATTGAGTATAATATAAATGGTGAAAGTTTATATAGATGAATACATATTTGTCATATCATAAAATATCTTTAGGAAATTTATAAAAAAAAATTTATATTTAAATTTAAATTATCAATAATAAGTTAATCACTCTTACTATTAATATAGTCAAATATTATGTGTTTGTAGCTAACACATGACTCTAATATCATATCAGTATAATTCTAATGGTATCTCACATCTATTTAGAATGTAATTTTTTTAAGGCTTGATGACAAACATAAGCTACTATTCTTATTTTGTGGTAGGCATCCTAAGGTAGTTTAGTGAGTTTCCTATTTTTTCTAATGCAGGGGAAACAACTTTCATTCCCACCCACAGCACCAGGCCAATTACAACACATATGCCAAACGTAAAAAATGATGCATCATTGTGACTATTCAATATGTCGTAATGATGACACAATAGCATAAATTTATTTGAGTAGCAATTCACAGTCATAATCTACCTTATTTTCTAAATTTACTAGTTAGAGACAATAATATACAACAAAAGAGAACACACAACATAGAAGAAGAGAGTAAATAGAAAGAGGAGATGAGAGAAAATGGATTTAATAAAAAATAAGTAATTTCTCTTCTATATTTAAATACTTTTTTTATATTAAAATAATAATTTTTTTATTTTTATTATAATTAAAATGAGCATGTATTAGACATTCTATTTCTACATGTAGCCACTGGAATAAAATTTGTTAGCTACAAAAATAATTTTTTTAAGAGACATCAAAAGTGATAGGTGTGACCTATCCCTTTTGATGTCATGACCCATTAAGTAAACATAACAGGCATCTATAGGAGTTGAGTTTTTTTTAAACCTAGCCATGACCCATGACTCGTGACCCATGACCCATGACTCGTGACCCATGACCCATGACCCATGACCTATGCCTGATCATGGATCATCGTGTGTATGGACCATGCTAATGGGTGGGGCACATGGATCATGTCTGGCCCGACACATAGATCATGATTGACTTAGCACATTGGTCATGCCTAGTTTGATATAGGCATAATTCTAGACCAATTCGTGCTAAGCTAGACATGACTATTTTGGGTCATGCCTCATGTCATGTTTGTGCCTCCTTGACCACTTGACATCTCTAGTGTGTGTGTGTGTGTGTGTGTGTGTGTGTGTGTGTGTTTGTTTGTTTGTGTGTCTGTTTGATAATGAAAAATGTGATATGTGGAGAAAATTGTACTACTTAAAGTTTTTTGTTTCTTTTTTATTTCATTGATATTAGTTGTAAAACAAGAAGTGGCATGTTGTGACAATTTTTTGAAATAAAATTATTTAACATTATATCTTTTTAAAATTATATGAATTTTTGGAACCATGTAATCTTTCATTTCTCATGTATTATATTAAAAACTGCCATGTAAAATTGAAATTAAATATTTTAGGGTAAATTATATTTTGGTACATCAATTAGAAAATAATTACAAAAAAAAATTCAAATTTTTATACTTAGTAAAAAATATACCACAATACAAACAATTTTATTTAAGTACATTATAAATTATAAACTAAAGTATCCACATGCACATACATGCCAACATAAAAATATATAAACACTACACTACCCACGTGCATGTATACGCCAACATAAAAAAAAACAAAACTAAAGATTTCAAAAATGCTATTGTTTTCAATTATTTTGAAAACACACACACACACACACACATGTATGTATGTATGTATGTGTGCGTGTGTGTGTCACAACAATAAAATAATGATATGGAAATGTGAAATAGAAATGCTCAATTGCATTTCCAAAAGTTAAAAACGGAATAGAAATGGATTTGAAACGAAAGAAAACATTGTTATAAAATTTATAAATGAAATAATAATTCTTCACGTGGGGATGTTGGTGGGTAAATTTGCCAGACATTTATCGAAATTTTATTTCTAGATATATTAATCATTACCATTAAATATTTGTGTACAAATTGAAATGAAATTGAATTCCATTTCAATGTGTTTAGAAACAAAAAAGCGATTCATTTCAGAAATTGGTGACAGGATTCATTTCCTTCACTAAATTTGAAACGCAAAATAATTTTGTCACTGAATTTGAAACGCAAAATAATTTTGTCATTGAATTTGAAACAAAAAAATAATCTTGTCGCTATTTTATTGATAATGAATGTATTTCGAAGACTTTGACCAACATTACATCTATTTGATAAGTAGAAGTGGTGTAGGGAAAATTCAATAGCCACCATATGTTTGCCAATCATCGTCATCGATGTCGTCTTCCTCCATCGTTGTTGTCTTCGGCATGATCATCCTTCACCATGATACACAATATTTGTTATTTATGGTCATACGGCATTGTCGTGAGGTCTATAAGCTTTGAGATTTGTATATATATCTGTCTTCCAACTATTCACACAATGTACATTATAATCATATGAATTACATCATATGCCTTACCTCTTACATTGATGTTTTGAAATGGTGTGCCATTTGGATTACAGTTAGGGTTTGCGATGTTCAATGGAATTGCTGAAATACACCAAGACTAGATGAAAACTTTCATATAAAACATTGATACACCAGAAAAATACACCCTCACATAATGTACAATATAACCATAATGTGCATTGCTATCAACATTGTTGACCTTAATGTGTAGTAAACACATGCCACGCCACTTTGTATTTTTATAGTTTATGTTGTGCATACCCCTTCATCTCATACCATGAGAAAAATATATCAGTATATGAAAACTTTCATTTAAATGATATCCATGTCATGTACATTGAGAATGTCATCCTAATATATATCAACTCAAAGGTGAGAATCCACATGTTGAATGATCTCATATAAGAAATAAAAATATAAACAAAATGACAACAAGCAAACTTAAACCACAACACTAATTTCTTTTGCATCAAATTTTTTTTCAACTTTTCTATGATTTAAACATTGAAATTTAAACTTAAAATAGAGATGTAATGTAATACTATGGTGATTAGGTATTTAATTTTCATTTACTTATGGAGTGCATACTTGTTGCAATGCTTTAATATATTTTATTTATGATGATATCAAACAATATAACACAGAAATATAATGATGATATCAATATCACTTACTAAGATATTGAGGTCATCAATATGATTCTACTTATGGAGTGTATACTTGTTGCTTATTTGATAAAAATTACACACACACACACACACACACACACACACACACACACATATATGTATGTATGTATGTATGTATGTATGTTTGCATGTGTGTGTGTGTGTGCATACACACATTTGTTATTTCCTCTATATTTTTATAACATACGTAAACATTAATAAATTATTGTAGACTTCTCTAATATACAATAAAATTGATTTTCTATATAAAAATTTTATGAGCTAATATTAATTAACTTTCAAATATAGTATGTATTATTCATTTCATCCTTAATCAATACTATGAAAATATGTATTTATTAGTTTCATTTTTTTTGTTTTTTTATAGGTTATTAAATACTATGGTTAGGTGTTAAATTATAAATTTACATACATATTCGTTTCCATTGAAATCTCATTACAAATTTCTTTTCAAATCATTCATTATCATATTATTGACTATAGAATTAAATTATATCATCATTCATGATATGCAAGATTTTATGAAATTAGTATCATGACAATACTCATCTTACATTTTATGAATACATCATAAAGATACATAATTTCTTATATTAAGGTTGTTGGTGATATATAATGCTTCTTTTGTATTTCATTCTTTGAAAATACCAATTGAAATATGATTGGTGTGTATTGAATGAAAATGGAACATAGATACCACACTATTTTATCTTATTTATGGATTAAAGATATCATAATTGTTGATGACATTGAAAGAATGAGACATATTATTTGAGTTAAGAAAGAGTATTAATGTCATACATTAAATATAAAGGTACCCGCATACAACATTAATATTCATATCTCCATATGTATTAAATTAATATTATTTTGTGTATATATATCAATTGTTCATGACATACTAAACTGTAGTTTATAAATATGAGTATAACTTACAATCTTTATAATTAAAATTATTGTATGCTTTAATTTTAAAGAGATATTATTACTTTTTAGAAAATTATAATAATTATATATCATATGTTTCTCTAAGTCCATATACTATATTTGCATATTACTGAAAAGAAATGATGTTGGCATTAATCCTTCACTACATGTCTATATATATATAAGTAGATGTTAGCATGCTTGTGTGTTAGTATATACATATATTGCATCTTAATATAAATGTATGTACATCATTGTGCAATCAAAAAGTTGCATGTAAATATCCTTTTTTAATGAATAAGAGAACAATTATAGTATACTTTTAATATATATATATAACACTTGATAATAGTGATGTATGTTTCTTTGGAGTGTGTTTGTGCTATGATAATTTATAATTATAGTTTTTCAAAATTATACAATTACAATTTACAATAATACAAGAACAATATCCTTTTTTTTATTGTATATACATCTTAATTATGTAATTTACAACTGTATAATTTGTGATGCATTATTGTACATACATCTTAGACCATTATTTTTGTTTACATACCTCGCTTCCTTCTTGTTATCTTGTTGTATTTTACTTGTATTATTCTCATCTCTTCTTTCCTTGGCACATGGTATTCATTTTGTTTGCATAGCTGACTCAGTAGAGGGCTCAAAATTTTTGAGTAATCTCTTTCTTATGATTTTAGGGTTGAGCACTTGTTGGACATTAATCACAGACAAGTCCTTGGTTTCTTTGATTACTACAACTATTGGATCAAACATGTTAATAGAAATTTAGGAATATTGTTTAATAAGTACTATTTTGTACAAATTAACTCTTGATCTAAGTAGATCTACACATGATCCAACAAATTTATGTATTTTTGTTTAGATCTAAGCTGGAACCCAAATAATAGTTAGGGTTTGGAGAAGAGATAGAAAAATTTTTGAGAAAAACTTCAATCGCAGACCAAAACCTTGCTCTAGTACCAGATATTGAAGTATTTAACTAATACTACTTGTATTTGCAAGGATTCATAGAGCACAAAGATGAATAATATGAAGAGCACTAATAATCCTTGTATGGTCACATATATTTATTAATTTGCTGATGTCTTGGACCATACCTTGGACCAATCGTGCCCCAATCATGCTCATATAGTACCCATACATGAGCACATATATTTACAATATATTTTATGGATTTTAATTATATTTTAATAAATATATACTTCTTTTTATAAAATTATATAATTTCTTGATGATAATCAAATTTTTTAATAATAATTTTTATAATTAATATTTAACTAAAAATAAACTTATAAAAAATTAAAATTTATAATTCAAATTATAATGATGACAAAAAAATGAGATTCATGGTATATAGTTTAGAAATTAATTAGGGGTTTAGTGGTTTAGGGGTTTAGGAAAATATCCATTTCAAAATATAAGGGTTTAAGTATATAGGTATTTAGGTGTTTTGGGGTTTATAGACTTAGTTTAAAAAATGAACTAAGAAAAAAAAAATATTTTTTGAATTTTGTGAATTTTGTATCATTTTTTAAGGTAATAGCCTTTGTATATATATTTATACTTAATATTTTAATTATATTAATCTTATAAATATTGGTTCATGTTAATTAAATATAAGCTAGTTTCATGATTGATACTATAATAATGACAACAAAATAAATAAATTATTATAAATGAAAAAAAATATTTATTAAAATATATTTATATTACTTAAAATGATTCAAAATCTAAGTAAAACAAATTAATTAATAATAATTTTTGACTTTTAAATATTTGCTTCTTTTTATATGATTATATAGTATCTTGATTATTAATAAATTTTTTCAAATTATATTTATGTCACTCATAATATATTTTATAACTAATATTTTAGTAAAAATAAACTTTTAAATAATTAAAATGTATAATTAAAATTATAATGATAACAAAATAAATGAGATTTATAGTCTTAGATTTAGGATTTAGGGGTTTACGAGTTTAGGGATTTAGGGGTTTAAGTGTTTAGGGGTTTAATAATTTAGGGATTTAGGGGTTTAAGTGTTTAGGGGTTTAATAATTTAGGGGTTTAGGTGTTTAGGGATTTCAAAGTTTAGGCGTTTAGGAATTTAAAAGTGTAGGGGCTTAGGGGATTATGCATTTGGGGGTTTAGGGGTATGAGTGTTTATGGATTTATTGATTTAACTTAAAAAATGAACTAACAAGAATTTTGCATTTTGTGAAAAATTATATCATTTT